>AWOL01S0076065.1:55124-68772 GCA_000715115.1 Nicotiana otophora | reverse complement strand
GGGGGAGGGGGAGCATAGAAAATATGTGAATTGGGGGAGTATGGGGTAAGGAGAGTAGCATAGAAAATTATTTTATTTAACAAGTATGAAATATGTACATAACCTTAAAAAACTGAGTTTGGACAAAAGGGTATTTGTGCAGTGTTACTTTACATTTTGATTTAAATGTTGGATATGTTTTACTTATGTTCATAAACAAAGAGATTACTTCGCACATCAAGCAAGTATAGAAGAGAAAAAAGTGCTACGAATATCATGGAATCAGTGGGAGTTGAGTCATTATCAATTGGAAAGGAGGTATATTGAAATGTGTGACCAATTCATCGACATTCTTTTTGCTCTAAAGGTCAAATACGTGGAAGTTCTCTTTAAGAGTAATGTATTACCCAAAAAAATAGATATTGGTTTTATATAATTTGATTTGTTGGAAAACGGGGTTAGTTATAGCCCATATTAATATTCAATGATAGATCTAGCACTTTACGACGGATATTTAATGTATAATAATAAATAAGACAGCTTGAGAAAATAATGGAGTAATAAGGACTCGAGAATGTAAAAGAGAATAATAAATAATAATAAATGACTTTCAAAGTAGAAGAGATACACATAACCTGACAAAGATGAGATTTTTGGATGTCTTTCTGATAATGATGGATAATGAAAAGCAATCTTATATTCCAATCCTTCTTGGATCGGGAGAGACAAAAGAAGGAGAGTGTAAAGTCAAGCTTTGTTTCTATTTAATAAATTGAGAATCTTGTACAGAGAATGTTGATGAATTTCTTTACAATAGGTCTAATCCCCTTTCTTATCTGCATCTCTTCCTATTTATAAGAGCATATGGCCCACAAAACCTTAGATAGTACAACGGAAGGGAATATTCATTAGAATATTCTCTAGGGAATCTAAATCCGAAAACTTGTCTTCATTTCATACTTAGGATGGATGCTCGTCCTCGTTCTCGTCTTCTACCAAGCCATTTCGACCTCGGCGCCGCTTTATCTTTCACATCTGACATCGATCTTTTAGAATCATGTCGAAATGTTGTTTAACCAAAAAGTATAACTTCCGGTTAAACTATTTAATTTATGTAACAAGGGACTAAATCTAGTTAAGGATAATAACTCTTGACACTAATCTTGAAAACGTGCAGGAGATGGGACATATCCCGTAAATGGTTGATGACAATAAGTGCAAAATATACTTAAAGCATGAATATTAATAGAGATATAACTAACAATAAATGACATTTAAGTAAATAAAGAGAAAGATTAACCCAATAATGAATGGGTTGAACGAACGTTTCTCCTGGCAATGATGAATGACACATAGGTCCAAGATTCGTATGAACGATCCTAGGATCTGCTGGAAAGGTGGGAATACTATGAACAAGAATCTTTATCAAAAGGTAGTCTTTGTATTTTTGCAAGAGAGAAAGTCTTCCTCTCAAAAGTGTTCTTATCAAAATCAATATTGCCTCCC
Source organism: Nicotiana otophora (assembly GCA_000715115.1). Classification (NCBI taxonomy): domain Eukaryota; kingdom Viridiplantae; phylum Streptophyta; class Magnoliopsida; order Solanales; family Solanaceae; genus Nicotiana; species Nicotiana otophora. Next base: position 67,287 of record AWOL01S0076065.1, on the reverse strand, counting down.
CTATCATTGTCTTCTTCTTTCTATATATATGGGGACATTTTACTATGAAACTCTAATAGTACAACTGTAGGGAATATTTACTAGAATAGTCAATCTCGACCCCGACCCTTGCTGACATCTTGATTGAGATAACCGTCGATATCTTGACCACGGCTCATGTCGGCACCTCAGCCATTGAACTCCCTGCGTCTTGGGAGAGCTCGACCGATAACTTTCTTTAATGCCATATTACGCTAAATATCCTGAAGACGGATTTTGGCCTATACAGTTAGTCCCTCCTCTTATTAAGTCCAAGCTCAGACGACCTTGATGAGCGGATTCTGTATGTCGTAGTTGTCGAAATGAGTCGATCAAGTTGGGTAGCGACGCTTTAGGCGAGGTGGCAACACGATTTTTCATAAGATGCAAACTTTGGTGATGCATTATTTTAGAATGACGTCACGACATCATGCATCATTATGACGTGTTTTCCTGACGCCTTGCGTCGTTTCCTGTGCCTCTGACATTTCGATACCTGCGCTGGGTAATGATGGCCTGATTTCTCGGTCTTGGTGCTTGAACGCTTATAAATAGGGATTTGAGGCCATTTGTGTTTGTTTTGCACACTTACATTATCGAATCCCTGTGTCCCTTGTTTTATTCTCCATATCAAACCCTTGTCTCCTTTTTTGCTTCGTCACTACGCATCCATTCCCCCGGTTCCAGTGATTTTAGTTGTTCTCGACTCTTTTGTGCTTAAGATATCTTCCCTCAAGAATATGGTTAACGCACCCTCTGGTTCTAGTATGGCGCTTAACCCTACCACTTTAGAGGTGCACGTGCCTCCTCATGGCGATAATGTTTCTGTTGCCCCTGAAGATGAGGGGTTTCCTATGGTGGAGGAAATAATTCCTCGCAGTGAAAAGGTTAGATCTGACTTTTCGAAGTTGCCCGAAGACGATCACGAGGTCTCAGAGTCGGTGATGAACGAGGTTGACCTCACTGCGCTTAGGAAAAAGTTCAAAATTTCGGCTCACATCGATCTACTTCCGGCGGGGCATGATGTGGTACAGATACATCGCGCAGGATATTGTGTGTTCTATGCAAATCCGTTCTACGTGGGCTATTGTTTTCCTCTTCTCCTATTAGAGGAGAAATTTTGTCGCTACTACGGCATCTGCCCGACCCAGCTTTCCCCTTATATCTACAAGCTTATCCGTATGCTGACGAAATATACAGAGTTGGCTGGCCGTGGGGTCTCACTTTGCCACGTGATACATCTCTTCACCCCTAGTTTCTATAGGGGCGATGCTACACCTTCGACACCGAGGAATCAAACGTTTGGTGGTGAAGATGGACGATAAGGCGAATCGTCAGTTCTGGCTCAACTATTTCTTCGTCAAGACCGAGGACGTGGTGGCCAACGCAAACGGGTTCCCCGAGACTTGGAATTAGTCTTGTAAGTATCTTTTTGTTGAGCATTCATTTTGCCTATTTTAGTCATAGTGTAACATTCCGTCCCTTCTTCGTGCAGCTGACACTTCGCCCCCTCCCTTGGTCGGGGACATTCATTACTGGGTCAACCAAGTTTTGCCTCACACGGTAGGGATTCGTGAATGGCCGACCTTTATCAAGAAATTTGGGCTTGCGCCTTCTGCGACTGATGAGTTCGTCTATATGTATTTGTCTATGCGCACATAATTATTATCTTGTCTATACTGTTTTGACCTCGTGGTTGTCTGCTCATTGCGGTTTTATACGGGAAGTCACAATCTTCTGATTTTTCTTTTTCAGCCCGAGGACCTTCGAGAAGGCAGAAGGCTCCTGCTCCGGCATTCCGTAAGTGAAAGGCCGCTTCTATTCATTTTGTTGCGGTGAGGTCTACTCAGTCATCGACTACTCATGCAGCAGGGATTTCGACTTTCCCCCTGCGTCATCTAGTAGATGAGGACGATGAGAAGGGATCATCGCCGAATGGCGATAATTTGCTTCTCCGCAAGATGCAACCTGTAGATGTCAGTGAAAGAGCTACCCGTGCGGGGAGTTCGGTGATAGAGGATTTCGTCGTCCGAAAAATAATGACCATAGACCTTGGAGATGATGCCGAGTTACCGCCCGTGATTCTGCCGTCGTCGGGAGTCGAAGAGTGTACGTCTCTCCCTGAGGCCGTGATAGATTTTGAATGGCCATCGGCGAGAGTCCCTGATGGCTTGCGGGAGGACGAGCCATCGGCCTCGCTACCAGCCGAGGGTCCTTCTTCCCGGTTTGACACAAAAGGAAGCAATATAGCCGAAGAAGGTTATGAGACGGGCTCCGATATAGACGCCAAGGAAATGAGGATGATGGGGGAAGGACTTACCCTTCTCGAGGTTAGATTGGAGGGGACCACGCGGACTATCGCGATCCCCTTGGACCGGGATCTGCTAGTTGATACGGAGGATGTGGTCCCTTCTCTTGGTCTCCTCTGTTCCGATGTGGAGTGTAAGACCCTTGAGAAACTAAAGGATGCCACTCTGTCGAGGAGAATAGTCGGCCTCACTCTTAGGGTAAGCCTTTGATCTTTCTTCGTTTTTTATGTCGAGTTCATTTTTGATTTTACTCGTTCTGTCTTTCTTTCAGACTGTGATCCTGAAGATCGATAGCGCCCGACGAGAGGAGAGGCGTAAGGCCATTTTCCAGAAGATGGAGCGGAAATATCGTGAATACCGCGTTAAGCACCGCGAGATGTGCATGCGGTTTGGTGGAAGTGACACTTTCTAGGCTCTCCGAGATGAATTGAAGGAGAAGGATGATGAATTGATGAGGGTCATTGGAAAGTGCAGCGTTCTCAAGGGGGCATTGAGAGACAAAAAGTAGGAGCTCGAGGTGAGCAGGGGGGTCGAGGCCCAATATGCCGACCTTCAAGCCCAAGTGGTCTCATTCCGCGCTGAGCTTCAGGAGTGTCAACTCAAAGTGGTCGCTCTGAGTGGCGTGGTTGCTGAGAAAGTAGTGGGTTTAGAGAAGGCATAGTCGGCCTAGTTATCAACTGCGAGGAAAACAGAGGCTTTAGAGGTTGCGATCCGCGTTCTCCGTTCTGAGCGGGATTGTACTTTGGAGGCGACTAGGCTCAGAGAGAATCAGCATGATGAGAGGATTGGGGAGCTAGAAAAACAGGCTTCGGGCCTTAGCGATCGAGTTGCTACTCTTGAGGCTGAGAAGGTACAGTTATTGGCTCAGCCTTCCTCTCGCGCTTCTGCTTTTCCTGATGTTCCTCGTGATTTGTACGAGGAATGGATTCACGCCGAGGCTCAGCTGGACATATTCAGGGATCTTATAGGGGCGGGGGCTGTTTTAGAAGCCGCCTTCGAGGATGCACGTGCTAAGGCACATAAAGCTCGGTTTGCTTGTGGCTTTGACCCCGCTACACCGGAAGCTGGCGACGAGGAGGAGGGTGTGAGCATGGATCGGATCGAACATGATGCATGGTATGAGGGTGAATATCGCGCTGGCGATGGCGACGATATGGGTGGAGATAGTCTGGGTGATCAAGCAGGCGGCGCTGCTGGAAAGGGATGTGATTAGTTGTTCTTTTTTGTTTTAGCCTGTGCACTTTTTGTAGGCATGCATCCTTTGTAAAAAATATTCATAATATGTAGTGTTAGTTTTGTTATTCATACCTGATTCCTTTTCTTTGTTCGTATTTGTGCGCTTTTCTGATTTTGTTGCTTGATTGCATTCGACCTCGTAACAAATTTGTTTAAGTAAGCCGAACGATGTTGAAAGTAGCCTTCATTTGGTTAAGGTCGTGGGGCGAGTAAGTGTTAATTCGAATAAGGTCGAATGTAACCTTTTATTACTTGAGGTCGTGGGACGAATAGGTGTTAATTCGAACGGGATCGAATGTAACCTTTAATTAATTGAGGTCGTGGGCCGAATAGGTGATAATTCGAACGGGGTTAAATGTATCCTTTAATTAATTAAGGCCGTGAGCCGAATATGTGTTAATTCGAACGGGGTCGAATGTAATCTTTAATTAATTGAGGTCATGATCCGAATAGGTATTAATTCGAACAGGGTCGAATATAACCTTTAATTAATTGAGGTCGTGGGCCAAATAGGTGCTAATTCAAACGGGGTCGAATGTAACCTTTAATTAATTGAGGCCGTGGGCCGAATATGTGCTAATTAGAACGAGGTCGAATGTTACCTTTATTTAATTGAGGTTGTGGGCTGAATAGGTGCTAATTCGAACGAGGTCGAATGTTACATTTATTTCATTGAGGCTGTGGGCCGAATATGTGCTAATTCGAATGAGGTCGAATGTTACCTTTATTTGAGGAGAGCTGAAATAAACTTCATGTACTTGTGCTTATTCATATTCCTGGAGAGATTTACATATTTTCTGGGCGCTGGCTGGTAGTTCAGTCCTAGTCTATCTAGTCCCTTCATTGGTCGAACTAGAAAAATAGTGAGAGATCGAGTAATGAACTAGCCGTCCAGTGCCCTTGTTTGTGCGCACTTCAATCCTGAAGTATCCCCATCCTCGTCTCGTTAAAAACCTTCTCGAGAAAATCCAATTGGGATAAAACTCGAGTGAGGGAATAAGAGTGCGACTTTGGGGACCTCGTCCTTTAAAAGTTGAAGTACTTGAGGTGTGTAATGTTTCAGTTGTTTGGTAGTCGCTTTCCTTCCATTATTTCTAGTGTGAATGACCCTTTGCTTGCTGCTGCCGTGATTTTGTAGGGGCCGTCCCAGTTGGTTCCTAGTTTGCCTTCCCGTGGATCGTTACTTGCTTGTGTTTTAGCTTTAAGCACGCAGTCCCCGACTTTAAGTGGCCTGATCTTTGCTCTTTTGTTATAGTAGCATTCTGCTTGCTACTTTTGGGCGACCATTCTCACATAGGCCATATCTCTTCATTCCTCAACTTTGTCGAGTTCCTGCCTTCTACTGTCATCGTTCTGGGTCCGCTTTCACGGAAGTATCTTAGACTGGGCTCCCCAACCTCGACTGGTATTACTGCGTCAGTCCCATAGACTAACGAGTATGGCATTTCCCCTGTGCTCATTTTTGGCATGTTTAGTAGGCCCAAAGAACTTCTGATAATATCTCCGGCCACAGTCCCTTGGCGTCTTCGAGCTTCTTTTTCATGATGTTCAGTATTGACTTGTTGGAGTATTCCGTTTTCCCGTTACCCGCAGGGTGGTAAGGCATTGACAATATTATTTTGATGTGCCATTTTTGGAAAAAGTCGGTGACCTTCTTACCTGCAAATTGAGGTCCATTATCGCAGATTATTTCTTTGGGGAGACCGAAACGGCATTTGATGTTCTTCCATATGAAGGCCATGCCACTTGTCATCCAACAAATCAGTATAGTAACTTATCATAGTTTTTTCAAGGTAAGGATCGATTGTGTTATGACATGTTCCATGTGGATCTGTTAAACTACCTTCACCTTTTTGCCTCTTCTTAAACCACTTATTAAATGTTAGTGGCATTTTTGAAATGGATATTGTAATGGTTTTTGAAAAACCGGAATACTGGTTCAACTTAAAAAAAACTAAACCTGCACGAACTTGTACGTTAAACATAGAGCATCAATAATATGCATTATGTATATTGTCTTGTCGACCTAAAAAAGCCTGCACGAACTTGTACCGTAAAAAGCCTTTGTACATTAAACATAGCGCATCAATAATATGTGCTACGTATATTGTCTTGTAGACCTAAAAACGCATGCATGAACTTGTACCGTAAAGAAGCCTTTGTATGTTAAACATAAAGCATCAGTAATATGTGTTATGTATATTGTTATGTCGACTTGAAAAAATTGCACGAACTTGTACCGTAACGAATCCTTTGTACATTAACCACATCGCATCAATAATATGTGTTATGTGTATTGTATGTCTACCACGAGCTGGGGCCACCTGTGGACCATGATGGTACTCCTCAGGCGGCACAGATGCAGCCTTGTAACCTAACCGCACATCCTCTCGGGTAGCTCTAAATGTGTAAGCAGCAAGATAAGCAACCCGACGACTAAACTCGTGCATAATTGTCGCTCTGTCACCTGCATACTGTAGCATATCCAGTCCCAACTGGTAGAAATGGTGTAAACCAATAGCCTGCATAGCATATAACATACTCCCTCCGTTTTAATTTAGATGAGGTAGTTTGACTCGGCACAGAGTTTAAGAAAAAGAAAATAAGACTTGTAAAACTTGTGGTCGTAAAAGCTTAAGGGGTAAAAGTTTTGTGGGGTCATGATATTTTTGTGGTTATAAAAGCTTCTCATTAAGGGTAAAATGGGTAAAATAAAGAGTTTAAAGTTGAATTATTTCTAAATTTAGAAATGTGTCATTTATTTTGGAACAGACTAAAAAACAAAGTACCTCATCTAATTTGAAACGGATGAAGTATTAATTAAGGAAGGATGTTAAAGTAATGTAACATGAGAAGTAAGTATATCAAATAACATACCAGTGCCTCATGCCTCCCGGTGTATGGAACATCCGACCACCATCGGAATGAACGGGATTCCAGATCAGAAGGCGAGTAACACGATGATATCAAACCATGTACTAATGCTCCCCGTCAGCATGGTCATGTGGAGGGTATGGCAGAATCAGGTTGTATCTCTAATCCCAATCGCCAAGTATGTCTGGTTGACCTTGATGCGATCATCCCGTTCGTAATATGTGGAATGCCAACTGGGCGGAATAGGTATAAGCTGGCATCGACCAAACTGTCGAAGGACTCAATCGGTGGCTAGATGCTCGACTATATCGAGACATATAAGTGGGACTGAAGACATCCACACAACTCTACCGCGGGAGAAATAATCTGGCAATCAATCGATAAGCTCGTCGTTGTATGGCCTCTATATGAACTATTTATTAAACACAATAATCTTGAGTAAACGCAAGACATATCAAGCATTATCAAACAAACTCAGTCATATATTTACCTGAGCGTCTTCAAGTAAATCTAACAGGTCCATGTACGTAATAAGGGAGATGATGTCGTGCCTCGACTTCGCGGGCATGGCCTCGCCTATCTACCCACCTTCTAGCTAGTGGTAGAAACAGTGGAGGTGATGCATCTGAAGATATCGGTAAAAGAGGGGGCTGGATCTGTAAGAACCGCTCCCAAGCCCAAACCAAATATTGAATGTGTACGTAAATTTGAGTAAATTTGTACTATCATGTGATAATCAAGAAAAGAATTGATAATGTTATCACGTGAAGTAGCGGAATAAAACCGGCAATGTCTCTCACAGTGTCACGACCCAAATTCCCACCAAGGCGTTGTGATGGCACCTAGTCTCTAAGACTAGGTAAGCCGATTTTGCATTGCATTTTTGAAGACACTTTTTTTGAATTAAATAAGTAACCAAAACTAACAGCGGAAATAATTACAATATACAACCTCCCAAGACTAGTAGTACTGAGTCACGAGCTCTAACTGAATACATAGAATGATCACGAGGACAAAATATATAATACTGTTTGATTACAAGTTAATAGTACAATGAAATGAAAGGACTCCAAGGAACTGCGACGACCAAGCAGCTCTACCTTGAATCCTTACGATCCCGCTTTAACTCTGCTCAAGTCCGTTATCTTCAATACCTGGCTCTGCACAAAAATATGCAGAAGTGTAGAGTGAGCACACCACAGCGGTTCCCAGTAAGTATCAAGACTAACGTCAATGGAGTAGAGACGGGATACAGTCAAGGCACTCACTAGTCTAATGCCCCGTGCAATAGAGCAGTATACAATAGTACTGAAAAATACCTAGCAATGATAACAACAACTCAACCAGTGATATCACAACAAGGCAACATAAAACAACCAATGATATGCACAGTAAGACAATAAGATCACCATTTAATATCGCTCAACAATTAATAAATACAATTACACCTAGTTAAATCAAGTTCTTCAATTAAATATCCTTCACATATAATTCTACCAATTAACTCTCTTTCAAATATAATTTTCCTCAAATAATTATCTTTCAAATACAATTCTTTCATATAATACTTTCTAAATAAAAATCCTTCCAAATAAATATTTTGAATATAATTCTTCAATTAAAAAGTCATCATGTGACACCTCATTTCATAATCATAAAAATACGGTCTCAGCCCATTTTCATGTTTTTCATAAACACGGGTCTCAGCCCATTTTTCATATCTCCACGGCACTTCATGCCCATAATTAAATCATTATATTTACCCGACACATCGTGCCCTCATTTCATATCTCAACTGCACGGACAAATCACGTGCCAAATATCATTATCATTTAATCACATCACCTCGTGCCCACATTTCATATCACAACCACACGGACAATTCACATGCCAATATCCTCAATGTATATAAGATCTACATGATCAATTTATTTCCACTAAAGTGAGTTTAAACGTTTTTAAAGCAAGTAAGAAATCAACAAAAAATTGAATTTATTTTTAGAAATCATTTGGATGAAAAAAATAACTTTGCACTTATATCAAATCATCAGATAAACTGGTGGTTTAGTTGTAAAACTATTTAATTTAAAACATAATAATAATTTCTTTTATTTAAATCAACTAAATCATCAAAAATCAGTAAGAAAAACTAGAGATATACTTCTTCAGAGTCTCGTGCTAAAAAGCCAAATTCAACACAATACAACTAGGAGCATAAAATACATAATAATAAAGTCAACTAGTACATCATGGAAGAAGACAAGAATTTATATATTAAATGAAACAAAATCACCCAAGGCAAGAACATGAATAAAGAAATATCAACAGGGCACTCCCGAGGTACCGCCTCGTAGTTCCAAATCATAAATAAATTCACAATATCTCATTTATTATATCACCACGGGAGCCTTCACATTAAATTTTAAAGAAATTATTTTCCCGAAATAGCATCCCGCATTTTAGCCACCCTTATCACATCGCATGGCTTCTAGTAGTTCCCCTACTAACCATGCGTTTCAAGCCACCCTTATCTCACCGCATGTGTTTCAACGCCCTGACCTTATATCACCGCATGACTTCTAGTAGTTCCACTACTAGCCATGCATTTCAAGCTACCCTTATTTCACCGCATGCATATCAATATCATAATATTTCAAAAATTGCACCTCAAGTGCCCAAATATCACAGCATAATATAACTTGCACCTCAAGTGCCCAAATATCACAGCATAATATAACTTGCACCTCAAGTGCCCAAATATTGCATCATAATATAACTTGCACCTCAAGTGCCCAAATATTACAGCATTTCACAANAATTAAATATCCTTCACATATAATTCTACCAATTAACTCTCTTTCAAATATAATTTTCCTCAAATAATTATCTTTCAAATACAATTCTTTCATATAATACTTTCTAAATAAAAATCCTTCCAAATAAATATTTTGAATATAATTCTTCAATTAAAAAGTCATCATGTGACACCTCATTTCATAATCATAAAAATACGGTCTCAGCCCATTTTCATGTTTTTCATAAACACGGGTCTCAGCCCATTTTTCATATCTCCACGGCACTTCATGCCCATAATTAAATCATTATATTTACCCGACACATCGTGCCCTCATTTCATATCTCAACTGCACGGACAAATCACGTGCCAAATATCATTATCATTTAATCACATCACCTCGTGCCCACATTTCATATCACAACCACACGGACAATTCACATGCCAATATCCTCAATGTATATAAGATCTACATGATCAATTTATTTCCACTAAAGTGAGTTTAAACGTTTTTAAAGCAAGTAAGAAATCAACAAAAAATTGAATTTATTTTTAGAAATCATTTGGATGAAAAAAATAACTTTGCACTTATATCAAATCATCAGATAAACTGGTGGTTTAGTTGTAAAACTATTTAATTTAAAACATAATAATAATTTCTTTTATTTAAATCAACTAAATCATCAAAAATCAGTAAGAAAAACTAGAGATATACTTCTTCAGAGTCTCGTGCTAAAAAGCCAAATTCAACACAATACAACTAGGAGCATAAAATACATAATAATAAAGTCAACTAGTACATCATGGAAGAAGACAAGAATTTATATATTAAATGAAACAAAATCACCCAAGGCAAGAACATGAATAAAGAAATATCAACAGGGCACTCCCGAGGTACCGCCTCGTAGTTCCAAATCATAAATAAATTCACAATATCTCATTTATTATATCACCACGGGAGCCTTCACATTAAATTTTAAAGAAATTATTTTCCCGAAATAGCATCCCGCATTTTAGCCACCCTTATCACATCGCATGGCTTCTAGTAGTTCCCCTACTAACCATGCGTTTCAAGCCACCCTTATCTCACCGCATGTGTTTCAACGCCCTGACCTTATATCACCGCATGACTTCTAGTAGTTCCACTACTAGCCATGCATTTCAAGCTACCCTTATTTCACCGCATGCATATCAATATCATAATATTTCAAAAATTGCACCTCAAGTGCCCAAATATCACAGCATAATATAACTTGCACCTCAAGTGCCCAAATATCACAGCATAATATAACTTGCACCTCAANAATATTTCACAAATCGCACCTCAAGTGCCCAAATATCACAGCATAATATAACTTGTACCTTAAGTGCCCAAATATTACAGCATTTCACAAATTGCACATCAAGTGCTCAAATCTTACAACATATCACAGATTGCACATCAGGTGCTCAAATCTTACAACATATCACAAATTGCAAATCAGGTGCTCAAATCTTACAACATATCATAAAATACGCATCAAGTGCCCAAATATTACAACTTGTCACAGAAATCAATAATATATTATTTTCTACAATAAGGAGCCCATGGCTCGACCATAATGTGCACAAAAATCTTAATAAAATATCCGAAAGTGAACAACTCAACAAAATAATATTTCACATAAAAATCAAGATGGCAATCACACCAAATCATTATGTAAAAATAATTTCAACAAACAAGGATCTAGGCATGACAAATAGAGTATTTAATAATTGCCAATAATTTCCAATTTAATACATAAGGGCGTCTAAGGATTTTTAATCCATGAAATTTGCACATATAAACCAAGTACGTACTCGTCACCCCGCGTTATTTCCCCAAGTACGTACTCGTCACCTCGCGTAAGACTTGATACCTAAGGGGTAATTTTCCCACTCGAGGTTAAGCAAGACACTTACCTCTTTGAAGTTATGCTGATATTCCAAAATCGCCTTCGTGCCTGAATTGACCTCCGGGCCATTCAAATCTATCCAAATTAATTATATAACTTCATTAAAATTCATCGGAAACAATTCCGGATAATAATACGTCGACTTAAAAATTTATTTTAAAAAGTCAACAAAAGTCAATGGGGGACCCGCCTCTCGGGACCCGACATAATTTTCATGAAATTCGAACTCCCATTTCGATACNCGAGTTCAACCATACCAATTTTATTGAATTTCAATAACAACTCGACTTCCAAATCTTAAATTTTTATTTTTGGAAGATTTTATAAAAATCTTGATTTTTCCTCCATTAAATCCGAATTAAATAATGGATTCAAAGACATAATTATGGAAATTAATCAAAACTGGATAAGAATCACTTACCCCAAACACCCACGCAATAATCTCTCCAAAATTCACCTTCTACCGAGCTCCAAATTAGATTTTGAGTTATGAACTCAAACCCCCGTTTTTGGGACTTTTAATTCTGCCTAGATAGGCCTTCTTCGCGTTCATGACCATAGCTTCGCGTTCGCGAAGCACACAAATGTGCTACCCGGATTCCTTCTTCGTGTTCGCGATATCCTCATCGTGTTCGCGATGCATTATGACCTCTGCCCTTTGCATTCGCGAGACACGAGTCGCGTTCGCGAAGGCTTAACGCCAGGAAGGCCCCCAACTCCCTTTCCTCTTCGCATTCGCGTTCGCGTCGACTTTCCTCATCTCTTTCTTCGCGTTCGCGGCTTCTTCATCGCGTTCACGTCAGCTTTCCTCATCTCTTTGTTCGCGTTCGCGGCTTCATCATCGCGTTTGCGATGGGCAAATCACAGCCGTCCAAAATCCTTCTTCGCGACCGCGTGAGACCCTTCGCGTTCGCGAAGAACAATACCAGATATCAATTCCAGCATTTGCAAAACAAGGAGAAATGATCTGAAATCATCCTGGAACTCACCCGAGCCCC
>AWOL01S0076065.1:43618-54222 GCA_000715115.1 Nicotiana otophora | reverse complement strand
CCCAGACCTCAACCAAACAAACCATCAAGTCCCAAAATATCATACGAACTTAGTCGAACCTTCAAATCACCACAAACAACTCGAAAACCATGAGTCATACCCTAATTCAAAATTTATGAATTTTGAACTTTAAAATTCTATAACTTGTGCCGAATCAATCCGGAATGACTTCAAATTTTGCACATAAGTCATAATTGACATTATGGACCTACTCCAACTTCCGGAATCTGATTCCGACCCTAATATCAAAGAGTCAACTTCCGGTCCATTTCTCAACAAAAAATCGACCTTCGCCATTTCAAGCCTAAATTAGCTAATGACCTCAGATTCACAGTCCGTACACGCTCCTAAGTCCAAAATCACCCAACGGAGCTAACGGAACTAACAGAACTCTATTCCGAAGTCGTCTTCATATAGTTCCGACTGCAGTAAAAATCCTAAGGCTTAAGCTTCTATCTCAGGGACTAAGTATCCCAAATCTCTCTGAATCATCCATAAATCAAACTCGATCACACACGCGGGTCATAATACATATTGCGAGGCTGCTAGAGACCTTAAGTCACTGAACGGGGCATAATTTCTTAAAACGACAAATCGGGTCGTTACATTCTCCACCTCTTAAACAAACTTTCGTCCTCGAACGTTCTAAGAATCTTTCTGAGGACTTTAAATTACTGAGTATATTCTTCCACACATACTTGTGAGCGATTTTACATTCCCGCAATTTAACACGGGTCCGACAACACCATCTCAATTGAGATTATTTCTTTACTCCATTCTTATAAGCTTTAAAGCAAAATCCTAATTATCCAATCATTTCCAAAAATACATGAATTCTCACAACAACGCACAGTATTAGTCTCAACTGGCTATAGCAACTCGTGCCTATGTACATATAAATTTCCTCAATAGTGTTGAAGTAACTCAAAACTTTCTCTGTGGTGTTATATTATTCCCCGCTTAGGATCATTCACCCTCAAACACATAACATATTTATCTCTTCTTTTGCAATTCTCAATCATTCAAATTTTACTAACTCCCAAATTTTTCAGAAATTTCGGCAGAGTCTCCCCTGTAATTGGGCCTATTCACCTGCCAGAGTAACACCAAAACAACTCCTAATAACACATCCACAACCCAATAAAATACCTCAAGGTATATATGAATAACACCAATCTTAGCATTACAAAAACTGCATTATCATTATGATATCAGGACATGAAGCACATCATATGCATGCTCATCACCACATCTCAGGTCTTAAAAGTTGTTCATAATTAATCCCAGCATCATCAATTAATCTCAGATTAACCACCACCTCATTTCAAATTTTCACAACACTGACAAAAGAATGTGAGGCATGAAGACCTCATAATAACTTACTAGGATTAATGAATCACATTTAATGCCACCTGGGCACTCACCTCATAGGCTAAAACTCAATATTCACAGCTGAATATAAACAGAAAAATACACAAGAATTATCAAATAAGCCTAACAGGCATGACTCCCTATTAATATTATTGTACAAATTAATTTTATAAAGGGATAGTTTTAAACTCATAAATATTTCACCACAAGGAGCTCGTCCTTACATAACTTTCATCGTAGCTTGCAGCCCGATTTAAATATTTCACATCGTGTAAAAATACGAAAAACTCGTCCTCAAATCCGAATCACAATTTTGTTGCACATTGTGCCAAAATAATTTTCACATTTTTACACAATTTCATAAATAATTTTCACAACATATAATGAACCCTCATACCGGTAGGGCGTATAATTCATAAAAATTGGAATTAATTATTCCAAAATACATTAAATACACTGTGATGAATAATAAAAATTACTTTTGGACTTATAGCCCTCAATGGTATACAAAAATAAAATGACAAACACGGGTTCACATCTTTAAATCTTCCAACAGGGATAAACATATAAGTGTGTTAGAAATTTACGAAGCTCACCCATAAGTGGAGCATAATAGGAGGATTCACCTCAATATTCAAAACCGAATAAAATTAAGGAAAATATCCTTTTATAATAAAAAATCAGAATCGTACCTGTAACGACACCATCTGGTGTATTGGCTTCAGCCAAATCATAGTGATTAAATCAACGGGTCGGTCCTCCACCTCTTAGGCACCCACTACCCGTATGTACTCTACCTCTAGCTGACTGTGCACGTGTAATATCAACTGGAATATGCTTGTAGCTGGAGTGTTCTGATAAAATCCACCCCTCCCAAGTCTGGGATAATCTCTCATGATATGTCTAGTATCACCACACTCATAACAACCCCTCTGAGGTCGTGGTTGCTTGTACTGAGTCTGTGCCGGATAACTGTAATAACCACTATAAGAATCTTGTCGATGGTGAATTGTAAACTGGAGCACTCCGCGTAATCTGATGTGCGTACTGAGCTGACCGACTGCTCGAGCCTCCGCTATAATGGGTTCTAGCTGAAGAGTAAAATCCATTGAACCTTCCAAATCTTCGAGACCTTTTGGCCTCCTTAGACCACCTTTCCTCTCCTAAAACACCCTCAATCTTCCTTACAATCTCCACTACTTGCTGAAATGAAGCATCAGTTTGAAATTCTCGAGCCATGCATATTTTAATATCATAATCGAGTCCCTCAATGAATCTGCGGACCCGTTCTCTGATTGTAAGAACTAAGATAGGTGCATGATGGGCTAAATCACTGAACTTGATAGCATATTCTGACACTGTTATAGTGCCTGACGTAACCGTTCAAACTCTGTGTGCCACGCATCTCATAGAGTATGGGGAACAAATTCTTTCAAGAACATTTCCAAAACTTGAGCCCAAGTTGGTGGTGTGGCATCGGCTAGTCTACCTTCTTCATAAATTTGCCACCACCGATACGCTGCGCCTGACAGTTGAAATGTAGTAAAGGCAACTCCGCTCACCTCCACAATACCCATTGTGCGGAGAATACGGTGACAATTTTCTAGAAATTCTTAGGCATCCTCTGTAGTTGTGCCACTGAAAGTTGGTGGACTATACCTCTTAAACCTTTCAAGTCTCTTTTGTTATTTTTCTGATGCCCTTGGTCTGACCTCAGGCCGAACCAGAATAACAGGTTGTACCGGTACTACACCCGGAACTTGACCAACGTGAACCTGTTGCTCTGGAGTTGTGGTATGAGTCTGAGCTACTCCCCCAATCCGTGAAATATTCGGTGCAACAGAGATTAACCCCGCCTGAGTTAGTGTACCAAAAAAACTCAAGAACTGTGCTAAAGTCCCCTGAAGTCTGGAGGTAACAACAAGTGCTTCCGGTACCTGTCTCCCAACTGGAGCTACTGGTGGCTCCTCAACTGTTGTTCTGATAGGTACTCTAGTCGCGGCACGTGCCCTTCCTCGGCCTCTACCATGGCCCCAGCCTCTCGCGGCCCTAACAGAATGCATGGGTACCTTCTCAGCTGACCCAGTAGCACGTATCCTCACCATCGGTGAGAGAATANGATATATTTGAGAAAGAAGTATGTACGGTTGCCTGAGAGTTTACTTATTTCGATGGTCTTAAGGAAACTTCTATTTTAAAATTTAAAAAGGGATAATTACATTGGGATACAAAGGTTCAAATTTCAAATTCAACAAATTTCGCACGACAGGAATGAAAGAAATGGAAATTTTCTAACAGTTTTGTAGCCTCTCGAAGATAAGTACAGACGTCTCCGTACCGATCTGCAAGACTCTACTAGACTCGTTCGTGACTCGTAGAACCTATAAACCTAGAGCTCTGATACCAACTTACCACGATCCAAAATCCCACCACAGGTGTCGTGATGGAACCTAGTCTCTAAGACTAGGTAAGCCGATTTCCATTGTATTTTTGAAGCCACTTTTGTTTTTGAATTAAATAAGTAACCAAAACTAACAACGGAAATAATTACAATATACAACCTCCCAAGACTGGTAGTACTGAGTCACGAACTCTAACTGAATACATAGAATGATCACGAGGATAGAATATACAATACTGTTTGATTACAAGTTAACAGTACAATGAAATGAAAAGACTCCTAGGAACTGCGACGACCAAGCAGCTCTACCTTGAATCCTTACGATCCCGCTTTAACTCTGCTCAAGTCCGTTATCTTCAATACCTGGCTCTGCATAAAAATATGTAGAAGTGTAGAGTGAGCACACCACAGCGGTGCCCAGTAAGTATCAAGATTAACCTCAATGGAGTAGAGACGGGGTACAGTCAAGACACTCACTAGTCTAATACCCTGTGCAATATAGCAGTATACAATAGAACTGAAAAATAACTAGCAATGATAACAACAACTCAACCAGTGATATCAAAACAAGGCAACATAAAACAACCAATGATATGCACAGTAAGACAATAAGATCACCATTTAATATCGCTCAACAATTAATAAATACAATTACACCTAGTTAAATCAAGTTCTTCAATTAAATATCCTTCACATATAATTCTACCAATTAATTCTCTTTCAAATATAATTTTCCTCAAATAATTATCTTTCAAATACAATTCTTTCATATAATACTTTCTAAATAAAAATCCTTCCAAATAGATATTTTGAATATAATTCTTCAATTAAAAAGTCACCATGTGACACCTTATTTCATAATCATAAAAATACGGTCTCAGCCCATTTTTATGTTTTTCATAAGCACGGGTCTCAGTCCATTTTTCATATCTCCACGGCACTTCATGCCCATAATTAAATCATTATATTTCCCCGACATATCGTGCCCTCATTTCATATCTCAACTTCACGGACAAATCACGTGCCAAATATCATTATCATTTAATCACATCACCTCGTGCCCACATTTCATATCACAACCATACGGACAATTCACATGCCAATATCCTCAATGTATATAAGATCTACATGATTAATTTATTTCTACTAAAGTGAGTTTAAACGTTTTTAAATCAAGTAAGAAATCAACAAAGAATTAAATTTATTTTTAGAAATCATTTGGATGAAGAAAATAACTTTGCACTTATATCAAAGCATCAGATAAACTGGTGGTTTAGTTGTAAAACTATTTAATTTAAAACATAATAATAATGCTTTTTATTTAAATCAACTCAATCATCGAAAATCAGTAAGAAAAACCAGAGATATACTTCTCCAGAGTCTCGTGCTAAAAAGCCAAATTCAACACAATACAACTAGGAGCACAAAATACATAATAATAAAGTCAACTAGTACATCACGGAAGAAGACACGAATTTACATATTAAATGAAACAAAATCACCCAAGGCAAGAACATGAATAAAGAAATATCAACAGGGCACTCCCGAGGTACCGCCTCGTAGTTCAAAATCATAAATAAATTCACAATATCTCATTTACTTATATCACCGCGGGAGCCTTCACATTAAATTTTAAAGAAATCATTTTCCCAAAATAGCATCCTGCATTTTAGCCACTATTATCACACCGCATGGCTTCTAGTAGTTCCCCTACTAACCATGCGTTTCAAGCTACCCTTATATCACCGTATGACTTCTAGTAGTTCCACTACTAGCCATGCGTTTCAAGCTACCCTTATCTCACCGCATGCGTATCAATATCACAATATTTCACAAATCGCACCTCAAGTGCCCAAATATCACAGCATAATATAACTTGCACCTCAAGTGCCCAAATATCGCAACATAATATAACTTGCACCTCAAGTGCCCAAATATTACAGCATTTCACAAATTGCACATCAAGTGCTCAAATCTTACAACATATCACAGATTGCACATCAGGTGCTCAAATCTTACAATATATCACAAATTGCACATCAGGTGCTCAAATCGTACAACATATCATAAAATGTGTATCAAGTGCCCAAATATTACAACTTGCCACAGAAATCAACAATATATTATTTTCTACAATAAGGAGCCCATGGCTCGACCATAATATGCACAAAAATCTTAATAAAATATCCGGAAGTGAACAACTCAACAAAATAATATTTCACATAAAAATCAAGATGGCAATCACACCAAATCATTATATAAAAATAATTTCAACAAACAAGGATCTAGGCATGACAAATAGAGTATTTAATAATTGCCAATAATTTTCAATTTAATACATAAGGGCGTCTAAGCATTTTTAATCCATGAAATTTGCACATATAAACCAAGTACGTACTCGTCACCTCACGTACATGGTTTTCAATTACACAATTTGGCACATAAGACTTGATACCTAAGGGGTAATTTCTCCACTCGAGGTTAAGCAAGACACTTATCTCTTTGAAGTTATGCTGATATTCCAAAATCGCCTTCTTGCTTGAATTGACCTCCGGACCATTCAAATATATCCAAATTAATTATATAACTTTATTAAAATTCATCGGAAATAATTCCGGATAATAATACGTCGACTTAAAAATTTATTTTAAAAAGTCAACAAAAGTAAATGCGGGACCCGCCTCTCGGGACCCGATATAATTTTCATGAAATCCGAACACCCATTCCGATACGAGTTCAACCATACCAATTTTATTGAATTTCAATAACAACTCGACTTCCAAATCTTAAATTTTTATTTTTGGAAGATTTTACAAAAATCTTGATTTTTCCTCCATTAAATCCGAATTAAATAATGGATTCAAAGACATAATTATGGAAATTAATCAAAACTGGATCAGAATCACTTACCCCAAACACCCACGCAATAATCTCTCCAAAAGTCACCTTCTACCGAGCTCCAAATTAGATTTTGAGTTATGAACTCAAACCCCCGTTTTTGGGACTTTTAATTCTGCCTAGATAGGCCTTCTTCGCGTTCACGACCACGCGAAGCACAAAAAATGTGCTACCTAGATTCCTTCTTCGCGTTCGTGATATCCTCATCGCGTTCACGATGCATTATGACCTCTGCCCTTCGCGTTTGCGAGACACGAGTCGCGTTCGCGAAGGCTTAACGCTAGGAAGGCCCCCAACTCCCTTTCCTCTTCGCGTTCGCGTCTGCCCACTCGCGTTCGCGTAGGCTTTCCTCATTTCTTTCTTTGCGTTCGCGGCTTCTTCATCGTGTTTGCGATGGGAAAATCCCAGCCATCCAAAATCCTTCTTCGCAAACGTGTGAGACCCTTCGCATTCGCAAAGAACAATACTAGATATCAGTTCCAGCAGTTGCAAAACAAGGAGAAATGATCTGAAACTCACCCAAGCCCCTCGGGACCTCAACCAAATATACCATCAAGTCCCAAAATATCATACGAGCTTAGTCAAACCTTCAAATCACCACAAACAACTCGAAAACTATGAGTCATACCCCAATTCCAAATTTATAAACTTTGAACTTTCAAATTCTATAACTTGTGCCAAAACACATCAAATCAATCCGGAATGACTTCAAATTTTGTACACAAGTCATAATTGACATTATGGACCTACTTCAACTTCCAGAATCGGATTTCGACCCCGATATCAAAAGGTCCACTTCCGGTCCAATTCTCAAAAAAATTCGACCTTCGCCATTTCAAGCCTAAATTAGCTAATGACCTCAGATTCATAGTCCGTACACGCTCCTAAGTCAAAAATCACCCAACGGAGCTAACGGAAGTTACAGAACTCTATTTCGGAGTCGTCTTCACATATTTCCGACTAAGGTAAAAATCCTAAGGCTTAAGCTTCCATCTCAGGGACTAAGTATCCCAAATCTCTCCGAATCAACCGTAAATCAAAGTCGACCACACATGCGGGTCATAATACATATTCCGAGGCTGGTAGAGACCTTAATTCACTGAACGGGGCATAATGTCTTAAAACGACAAATCGGGTCATTACACACAGTACCCATAGATGGCCTGCACAGCTGCCTATAAAGGTAGGCTAGAACAGCTCCACCCAGTTGTACGTATATAACTCATCTAGCCGCTCCAGATGATGCAAAAATCGCAAGCTAATAAGGTTTCCTGAGGTGTTCAGGAAAGAATATCACCAAACATCATCAATAGCAACAGCCTCATCTGTCGCTCAATAGCCTCTACCGGTGAGTCATACATGATCTCAGTGTGCATAGCCACCAGATGCTGCCTAACGGGGGATAACTGCAATCGACTAGCACCACTCATAGGAATCTACTCCACATGCTAGAAATCGGTGAGCCTCTGCAATATATGTAGATAGTCCTCTCCCGTATAATCCCTAAGAGCTTGCGGGTAGCTGACATCCATACCATCAACGGGCAACCCGAATAGAACCTCCACGTCCTGTAGCGTAATGGTAGCCTCGCCGATAGGTAGATGAATTGTGTGAGTCTCTGGTCGCCACCGCTCTATCATAGCCATGATCAGGGGCCAGTCGAACTGCAACCGGCCGATCTGTATAATCCGGTAAAACCACGTCCGCTCAAGGCATGTAACTATATGGGGATGAAGTGGGTGGTCCCTAATGAACTCCCAAAGATCGTCTATACGTCTGGGGTGGAAGGTCTGGGACAGCAACTGTCCATTTTATATGTGTGAAGACCGATGGCCACCCTGGAGCAACAGCAGCTCTAGAACAGCAGGTCCAGGATGCACTCACGGAGGATCCATGACGATGTATGTAAATTGAATAATATTAATTAAAGTATTTTTCTCTTTAATCGTTAAACATCTTTACATGTATTGCGATATTTTTTATATTAACATTTAATCAATAAATTTTCTATATTATTACTTAGTTTGATAAATAAAATATTTATTTATATGTTAGTTTCTTAAATTTCTCGACTAAAATTCGGCAGGGTTTTGATTGAACTGTCAACCTTTTTGGTTTTGGGTTATAAGAAAATTAAATATTTAATTTTCTAAAATAATCTAGATATTTTTCATATTTATTCATATAAAAAAATACTATTAAAATTTTTTTGCGTTCATAACAATTTATATCTTAATTTAATACTGTTAAACAAACAAAAACAACACAATCTCTTTACGTGCTATCAATTTTTTAACAATCTTATTTTTGATTAAAATAATACTAAATACCTCATTTGTTTAATTATTTGATTTTATTTTTAAAACTTTACTATTAAGTATTTATTTCATTCATAACGATTTGTATGTTAATTTTTATATTTTACACAAAATCCGGCAGCATCGCTTTTGCATTGTCGACTAATTATTTTATGATTCATATCTAATAATAGATTTACTATACACTTAACAATTGATTAAAATTTGATCCACATTTGAGTACTCTAACCGAGTTAGTTAATAAGTACATATAGTTTTTATTCTACTACAAAAGAATCCTAAAGAGCACTAAAGTTACACTACTCTAAATGGCCATAAGAATATCAACTAACATATATTAAATATTTTTATCAATTCTACTACGATAAAGGGCACTACATAACGTAATAAAAGAAACTACGTAACATTAAAGTGCACTAAATAACACTAAAGTCACATATTATTGTATGTACAACTATAAAAACAGTAAACATATAACATTAATTATTCAACAAAGGAACAATACACAATTTTTATAATTTTTTGAAAATAAATAAACTAATTCGGATAAAAAACAAAAAAAAAACAATCACAAAAAGCATACAATACAGTAAAAACGACTAATTACTCAATTCTATACATGAGTTATACTACAAAATGTTAATTATAGGTTTCAGTAATGAAAAATAATATATCACATTTGGTGAACGATCAAGAAGGAAACCAAAGGAATCAAGAAACAATACCAGCCAAGAATAGATTAAGAAAATAATCTATTAACGGGAGCTCTAAAAGCAATGCAAGGAAAAGAATCAATGATTAGCAATGAAAAAGGAAGGAGCAACGAAGATCCGGAAGAAGAATCAATCAATGATTCTATAAAATGATTGACATAAGCTATTACTGGAAGGTCCCAAATCAAAGGGAAACGAGATCACAAAAGGATGCATTGAAGATCATTGAAGCCAGAAATCAAGGGATCAAGCGGATATGCCTCAAGTGACGAAGAGATATGCCTAGTGGATGAAAAGCTCGTCAAGACTATAAATCAAGGAAGATCAACGGAAACTTGACCTTATTGTTGGAAAGAATCAATCTATAATTCCTTTCGAGGATCAACTCCCTTGGGTTTGCAATATCTCAAGATTCACGAGTCAAGAAGACCTCATGAAGTGTATATATACATATGTTCCAGACTTGAAGAAGATATACTCTAAACGAACCATTTTCACTCTTTTTGTTCTACTCCAAACAAGCATTGTAGTTCTTATAGATCTGCTATGAAATTAGTGAGAGAAAACAAAGTGATAAACATTGTTGAGGTATTGTATCAAGAAGAGAAAAGTGACATAGAGATCAAACTGTTAATGTAAAGTTACATCAACCACTCTGTACTCAAGAAACTTCAATCACTGAAAGAGAACACCCTTGTAACCCAAGGGGATTGGAGTAGGATTCACATTGAATCCGAACCAGTATAAACTCCTAGCGTCTTTAATTCCTGCACTTTATTTCTGCATTACTATTTTCCTGTTCTTATTTCTAGTCGACTAATTGGTAAACTAGTCAACTACTTACAGTACAATTTTAAAATAGGCAATTCACCCCCTCCCCCTCCCCCTCCCCCTCCCCCTTCC
>AWOL01S0076065.1:28643-40930 GCA_000715115.1 Nicotiana otophora | reverse complement strand
CCCTCCCCCTCTTGTACTTACAATTGGTATCAGAGCTAGTCTCACACTTTTTGCTTAACAACTTGTGAGAAAAGATTATGGAAAATTAAGTAATTGTTGGAGCACTCTTTCAAGAAGGACCATTGCAGGTTAGGTGTCACGACCACAAATCCACTAGTCATGATGGCACCTAACCCAACCCGCTAGGTAAGCCAACTAGTAACTACCCAATTCCAATGATATTAACAAGTCAAATAAACAATCGTAATTTACTGAATTTTATACATTTTCCAAGGACTGGTAGTACAAATCATGAGCTTCTAAGAATAGAATTTACAATGCTTAAATGAAATAAATATATCGTCTATTTGAAAAGTACATAAACATGGTTTTATAGATCTAAGGCTACCACGAACAAGAGGCAGCTACAACCGGGATACAGGTACATCTTCAATCCAGATCCCATCGAACACAGCAACATCAGATACCGTAAAAAAAAGTCATGAATGACATGATACCGTACAGCATGAGGAAAAATGCATCTTTATACCCGTATGTCATGTGTGCATGCCAATGCCATGTATCTCAGAGATGAATCATATACTCACACTCTCAGAGTACTCAATCTCATTGTCTCACACTTTCCACTCATCATGCTCAACCACTCGGTATTGTATATGCCCCATACGACCTAGGAAAGGTCTATCCCAGAATATATACATCACTGACCATCAGTTACTCAGTACCGAGGAAGGCCAATCCGGCCCCATGGAGAAGATCCATCTCCAGGTATATAAATGCTTCGGACAAGATCCATGTTCAGGGAAGATCCATCCCTCAATATAATCAACCACGCTCACTGGGGGTGTACAGACTCCGGAGGGACTCCTACAGCCCAAGTGCTATAATCCGCACGGACAACTCACATGCTATAATATCAATATCTGGATCCATACGGACAACTCACGTGCTGCACGGACAACTCACGTGCTATAGTGTCAATATCCTCACAAACAGGGGCCCCCGGCACACTCAGTCATCAATCTCTCCAGTCTCACTCACGGGCTCACAATGTCATGAAACTAGCCCGACAACACTGATATGATGTATCAATAAATAACAACTGAAACTGAGATATGATATGAATGCATGAATATGACTGAGTACGAAATATCAATGAAATCAGTGAAATGACAGCAAGAAACGACCACCATGAGTCCCAACAGTATCAGCATAAAGCCTAAACATGATATCTAGTATGATTGACATCTCATTTACTTTATCGCATGGTGAAAACACGGATATTAAAAAAATAAGACTACTATACAGTGCCATGAAAACAACAGAGTCCCAAATTACTTAGTGCACGCCCACACGCCCGTCACCTAGCATGTGAGTCACCTCAATACCAATCACACAACACGTATTTCGGGGTTTCATACCCTCAGAATAAAGTTTAGAAGAGTTACTTACCTCGAACATGCCAATACCAATGCCGAGCAAGCCAAACGATGCTCCAAAGATGCCATCCCGCGCATTCCGACCTCCGAACAGCCCGAAACTAACCAAAAATAACTCAAGTACATCAAACAATGCTAAAGGAACCAATCCCGATCAAAAAAGATCAAATCTTGAATCAAAAAGCCCAAAACCGGCCAAAATCCCAACCCGGGCCCACACCTCAGAACCCGACAAAATTTACAAAATCTAACAACCCATTCAATTACGAGTCCAACCATACTAGTTTCACTCAAATCCGACTCCAATTCGATGTTCAAAACTCAAAAATTCACATTATGAAACTTTAGGCCTAAACCCCAAATTTCCTCTTTAAAATTCACAATCCCATTACCAAAAACGAAGATAGATTCATGAAATATAACTAAAACGGAGTAGAGAACACTTACCCTAATTCATATGGTAAATATTGCTTCAAGAATCGCCTCAATCCGAGCTCCATAGCTCCCAAAATGTAAAAATGCCTCAAACCTTCGAAATAGAGTACTATATACACTGCCGAGACATCCTCTTTCGCGAACCCGTCAACACCATCACGTTCGCGATGAACAAAATAATCTGCCACCATAATACACTTCACGTTCACGGTAAAAACCTCATGCACGCGAATCACACCTGGCTCAGACCTTTGCGAAAATGGTTCCAACTACGCGAACGCGAAGAATAAGGCCTCCGGCTCCGGCTCCCAGCTCAACCCTACGCGTCCGCGATCCATCATACGCGAACGTGAAGAAGACTTGTCCCAACACTATGCGAACGCAGACCATTACTCATGAACGCGATGAAGAAATGCTACTGCCATCCAAATACACTATACATTCACGACACTTGCCACGCGAACGCGATGAAGGACTGAGCAACCAGAAAACAGCATAACACAACAGTGCCAAAATGAAGAAAAATGATCCGAAATCAATCCGAAACATGCCGAACCCCTCGGGACCCCATCCAAATATACCAACAAGTCCCATAACACAACACGGACCTACTCAAGACCTCAAAACACACATAACAACATCAAAACGATGAATCACACCTCAAATCAAAATCTATGAACTTTGAAACTTTAAACTTCCACAACTGATGCCGCAACATATCAAATCACGTCCGATTGACCTCAAATTTTGCACACAAGTCACTTTTGATATTATAGACCTGCTCCAACTTCCAGAATCAGAATCTGACCCCGATATCAAAAAGTCCACTTCCGGTCAAACTTTCAGAAATTTCACTTTCGCCATTTCGAGCCAAATTCAACCACGGACCTCCAAATCACAATCCGGACGCGCTCCTAATTCCAAAATCACCCAACGAATCTAACGAAACCATCAAAATTCCAATTTGAGGTCAAATGCTAAAAAGTCAAACTTGGTCAACTCTTTCGAATCTAAAGCTCCCTAGTTGAGAATCATTCTTCCAAATCAGTCCCGAATAACCTAAAACTAAAACCGACGATTTATACAAATCTTAATACATCATACGAAGCTACTCACGCCCGTAAATTACCGAGCGAAGTGCAAATACTCAAAACGATCGATTGGGTCGTTACATTAGGCCACCATGTTTTAATGGATAACACTTTTCTCACTGGAAAGTACGTAGGGAAATATATGCAAAATCCTATGATGTCAAAGTATGGCGCGTTATCAAAAAGGGGAACTATCCACTACCATCAACTGCTCAACCACCTGCTGATCCAGAAGATATAGATGAGTACATAGACGAGCAAATGGCAATTATTTCGGTCAATGCTAAAGCACGAATTTTACTCTATAATCCTATAAGTGGAGAGGAATATGAGAAAAACTCAAGTTGTGATATAACCAAAGAAATGTGGGATAAATTAGAAGTTACTTATGAAGGAACCATCAAAGTGAAAGAAACTCACATTAACATGTTGGTTCACGACTATAAACTCTTCTAGATGAAATAAGGAGAATCCATTGAGGAAATGTTTTCAAGGTTCAGCAAAATTATTAGTGATCTAAAAGCTTTTGGTAAATCATACTCAATGGTGATCAAGTTCGGAAAATTCTGAGGAGTCTACCTACCACTTGGCAGACAAAAGTAGTTGCACTTGAATCACAAGATCTAAACAAACTTTCATATGATAAGCTTTGAGGAGATCTTATAGCATTCGAGAAAACTCATCTCAAGAAAACAAACCAGGAAGAAAAGAAGAAACAAAAATCGCCTTCAAAGCCACAATTGAAAAGCCAGAAAATGATATTGATGATGACCTTAAAGCTCTTGAAGAAGAGATTGCCATGGTATCAAGGAACATGGATGGTTTAATGAGAAGATACTGAAACACGAGAATAGGAAGGATACACCCCAGGCGAACCAGACAATATAATGAACAAGACAAGAATGAAAGAAAATGTTATGAGTGTGGGAGATATGGTCATGTTCAAGCTGAATGCGTAGATCTTAAAAGAAAGGTTTCCAGAGGATTCAATAAAAACAAATATTTTGGAAGCTGAAGTGATGAAGATAGATCACAACATGAGGAAATAGCAAATCTATGCTTCATGACAATCCTAGAAAACAACATGAACAAACTCTCCGACAGCTGGACCGATGAAGATACATCAGACGACGAATGCAAAGATGATAATAAAAATTGTTTCATGGCACGAGGTGAAACAAGCAAGGTAAGATCTTATAACTGTGATAGATGTAATGAATTGCAAGATATTCTTGACCTTACTCTAAAAGAGTCTCAAAAAATGATGAATGAACTAAGGAGACTCAAATCAATAGGGAAAAGAAAGACTGGGAACTCAAGCTTGAAGTATGTGAAATTGAAAGAGAGGTACTTCAAGAAGAAGTTCAGGAATTGCAAATGCAACTTAATGGCATGCGCAAGTCCACCAGTCACAGTTCTGTCAAGCCTAACAGGTGACTTACAAGTCAACTGAAAAAGGATCAATTAGAATTGAGTCAACAAGTACTAACACAAGTGGAAGATCAAAAAGTGGATCAGCCCCTATGTGTCACTATTGTAATAAAAGTGGACATAAATACTCTTTCTATCAATTTCGTAAATCTAATATTTCAGGATGGATTTGGAAACCCAAAAACAATCCTGATCTTAGTAAAACTAATCAATAAAGACCCAAGCAAGCTTGGGTATCTAAAAGAAAGTAATAATTATCTTTTGCAGGAACACTACAGGAAGAGCCGCAAAGGAAAATGGTACTTAGATAGTGTGTTCCAGTCACATGACAGGTGACAAAAACCTATTCAAAGAAGTTACAAAGATAAATAGAGAAAGTGTCAAATTTGGGGATGACTCAAAAGGAAAGATAGTTGGCACTGGCACAGTTCCATTCAATAACAATTGTGATATTACTGAAGTGTATCTTGTAGTGGACTCAACTATAATTTCCTGAGTATAAGTCAGCTATGTGATTCAGGGTACGAAGTTAAATTCAAGAAAATAGGTTGTGCCATTGAAGATGAGACGGGTAAAATAATAGTGCCAGGAAACAAGTATGGAAATATTTATATTCTTGATGGTTTCGAAAATCTAGATAGTCACATCTGCTTAGCATCTATATCCAATGATCCATGGTTGTGGCATAAGAAACTTGGTCATGTAAGCATGCATCTTATTGAGAAACTCTCCAAGCATGATTTAGTTATTGGTCTCCCTAAATGCAACTTTTCTAGAAATCATGTATGTGATGCATGCCAAATTGGTAAACAAACTAGAAACTCCTTCAAAAACAAAGACATTGTGTTTAACACCAAGCCTTTACAATTGCTTCATATGGACTTGTTTGGACCCACCAAAACTGCTAGCATATGAGAAAAATGATATATTTTTGTTATTGTTGATGACTACTCACATTTTACATAGGTGATCTTTTTATCTCACAAAGATGAAGCTTTGAAAAACTTTGAGATTTTCTGTAAGAGAGTTGAATGAGAAAAGGAGTATCTTATTACAACTATTCAAAGTGATCATAGAGTAGAATTCGAAAGCAGAGCATTTGAAGATTTCTGCAATGATCAAGGATATACTCACAACTTCTCATCTCCAAGATCACCTCAACAGAATGGAGTAGTTGAGCGGAAAAATAGAAATCTACAAGATATGGCCAGAACTATGATACTGGAATGTTCCTTGCCAAATCATTTTTGGGCAGAAGCAGTAAGCACAGCCTACCACATTCTCAACAGATATCTTATAAGACCCATCTTGAAGAAGACTCCATATGAACTATGGAAAGGTAAACAGCCCAACATATGTTATTTCCATCCTTTTGGCAGCAAATGTTTTATCCACAACAATGGTAAGGACAATCTTGAAAATTTGATCCAAGAAGTGATAAAGGTATTTTTCTGACTTATTCCATTAATAATATATCTTTTAGTGTTTATAATAAATGCATTTTATCTGTAGAAGAATCTGTGCATATCATATTTGATGAAAATAACACTACGGCCGAGAAAGGAATTATTACAGGTGATGAAGATATCAATCAAGAAATGCCACAGTCAAGCAAACCTCAAGAGTCGACTGATAGGCTAGACGGGGTTACAGAGTCAACTAATAAACCTATCAATAGTCAACCAGAATCATAGAAGGAGTCAACTACTCATACGAGTGCAACATGTCCAAATGAGTGGAGAAGTGAACCGGAATACCCTCAAAAGTTTATCATAGGAGATCCAAGTGAAGGAATGAAAACTAGGGGAGTTCTCAAGAAAAAGGCATTTGTAGCACTCATCTCCCAAATTGAACCAAAGAAGGTTGAGGAATACCTAAGAGACTCCGGCTGGGTACAAGCAATGCAGGAAGAACTCGATCAATTTGACAAGAACCAAGTTTGGAAATTATTGCCTAAACCTGGAACAAAATGGGTTTTCAGAAATAAGCTCAACGAAGATGGAAAGGTTGTGAGAAACAAAGCCATATTAGTAGCTCAAGGCTACTCACAGCAGGAAGGAGTCGACTATGATGAAACCTTTGCACCAGTAGCTCGACTAGAATCTATACGGATTCTTCTTGCATACGCATCCTTCAAACGGTTTAGACTCTTTTAGATGGATGTCAAAAGTGCCTTTTTTAAATGACTTTATTTATGAGGAGGTATATGTTAAACAACCTCCTGGTTTTGAAGACTCAAAATTCCCTTACCATATATATAAGTTGACTAAAGCTCTATATGGACTCAAACAAGCTCCACGAGCCTGGTACGAAAGGCTTAGTTCATTTCTACTTGATCATGGGTTTATAAGAGGTAAAGTAGACACAACATTATTTATCAAAAGATCATCAGAAGGTAATCTTATTATTCAAGTTTATGTTGATGATATATCTTTGGTATCACTAACCCTCTTTTGTGCAAGGAATTTGCTAGTCTTATGCAAAGTGAGTTTGAAACGAGCATGATGTGAGAGCTTATGTTTTTTTTTGGACTTCAGATACAACAATCTGAAGAAGGAATGTTTGTGTGCCAACGAAATATACAAAGGAGCTAATTCAGAAGTTCGGTATGAGCAGTGCTAAAGCAATTGGTACACCAATGAGCCCGTCAACAAGTCTTAACAAGGATGAAAAGGGAAATCCGGTCGACAAAACCAAATATCGTGGAATGATTGGCTCTTTACTTTACTTAACTGCTAGTCGACCAGATATTATGTTTAGTGTATGTAAATGTGCCAGGTTTCAGTCAGCTCCTAAGGAATCGTATCTGACTACAGTAAAGAGAATAATCAGTTATCTCATTGGAACTATTTCTTATGGACTATGGTATCCACGCTCTAAAAATTTTAAATTGGAAGGTTTTTCAGATGTTGATCTTGCAGGTGATAAGGAAGACATAAAAAGCATTAGTGGAACATGTCAATTACTAGGAAAGGCATTAATATCATGGAACAGTAAGAAACAAGGCTCAGTTGCATTATCCACAACGGAGGCAGAATATATTGTTATTGGACAACGTTGTGCACCGTTACTATAGATGTCTCATCAGCTGGGTGATTATGAACTATTTTTCAAACCTATTCAAATATTTTGTAATAACTCTAGTGCTATATGTCTCTCAAAGAATCATGTGCATCATTCAAGGGCTAAGCATATATACATCAAATATCATTTCATTAGAGATCATGTCCTAAAGAGAGATATAGAATTATCATTTGTTGGCACCACTGATCAATTAGCAGATATTTTCACTAAGCCTTTACTTGAAGATAGATTTTTCTCCCTACGAGAACTACTTGGTATTATTTCTCTTGATCATAAATATTAGGACCTATGTGTTGGTTTTAATTCTTGTGTGCCTAATGTTTGTAATTTTGTTTTTTATGTAATTATGCATTTATTTAGCGCCTTTGATTTCCCTCTCTTTTTCCATCAGTCGCAACTTTCAAGAAAGGAAACCAATCATCGTGACTGACACCATTTCCTTTCCTGCACTCAACCGTTAACATCCCGTCCTTTTAATCTCTGAACCACTCTTCTTTGTCTTCATTGTTCCCATCGCTCAGAAACCCTTCTGAAAAATCCTTCAAATTCCTTCTCAAAACTTTTCCATGGCTAAACACTCCAAGAATCTATCTGCCTCCGCAAGAAAAAGTACTCGTTCCAAGGGAAAACCCTCTTCTTAACCCCCAGAATAAGTAGACCTAGGGTCTGACCATTCAGAAGGATTTGCCTCTTCTCAGGCAGAACTATCTGATCACTCTCACCAAAGAGGAGAAAAAGCCCTTGGAAAAGGCCTATGGAAGACTCTCATGAATATCTTGCCCCCAAGAAATCCAAAGTAGACCTCTCGAGTTCTCTAGAATTCGACATCAATTTTTTGGGATACCCCTAATAGGGATTTCTTTGTTGCTCTGAAAGGCAAGCCCAATACTCATGGCAGAGTAGTCGATCTTGATGATATGGAGGCCCTCAATTGTAAGGTAAAAGATCTGTTTGTTTTTCAAGGATGGTCTAAATTCCTCTATGTAACCCCTCCCAAAGTCTATGAACCTTTAGTGAGAATGTTTTATGCAAATCTTCACTCTATCAATCCTGATAAGTTGGAATCCCTAGTTTTAGGTAAACGCATTGTTATTGATTGTGCCATGTTTGACTCAATATTTCAGTGTAAGTGCTCCAGCTTTTCTATGCTTTTCAAGAATACTTAGCCTGATGACTTTGAAATCTCTTTTGATCAAGCAAAATGTTGTATTGCTGAATGTCCATACGATTTCCTTCCTAACCAGTTAGGTCCCAGTGATGTTAGTTTTGAAACCCGACTTCTGGCTCGCATTGTTGCAACCACTCTTTTTCCTCGTACTGGATCATTCTCCACTTTCTCTCAACGAGATACCTTTCTTGTCTACTGTCTTGTGACCAAACTCAAAGTTAAACTATCTTCTTGGGTCATAAATTTCATTATTAAGAGTGCGGATGATCCCACCAGTTTGTCCTATGGTATGGCTATCACCTACATTTTGGAAGCCCATAACATTCCTATCTCAGAATACCCTTTTGTCTCTATTTCAAAATTCTAAAACTCTAAAGCTTTCTCCAGTATGGGGTATGTGTGTGCTAAGGGTTCCCGGGGTGAAGAAACAGGAAGGTGAAGTCAAGAACATTTAGCCTTATTCCGAGATCAAAGCCTCTGTTTCCAATCATAGTGTAAATAATCCTGATCTTACGGAGAAACTGATTATCAGTGACAACAAGTTGACCATAATCAAGGACCTTCTTACTGCAACTCAATCCACTGTTGGAGAGAATGCAGTCAAAACTTTCAAATAAGTACATGACAGAATTGATGGGGTAACAGTTTCAGCTAATGCCAGCTTTGAACGTCTAAAAGAGGCAATTTGCAACACTCTTACTTATTTCTTGCATCGTTAGTTGTGGAAGTTTAAAATATTTTTTTGTTGTTTTGTTGATTTGGACTGGATACCCAGTCGTTGGATACTTTTCTTTATTTTTGCTCA
Organism: Nicotiana otophora; assembly: GCA_000715115.1. Classification (NCBI taxonomy): domain Eukaryota; kingdom Viridiplantae; phylum Streptophyta; class Magnoliopsida; order Solanales; family Solanaceae; genus Nicotiana; species Nicotiana otophora. The sequence continues at coordinate 31,477 of AWOL01S0076065.1, read as the reverse complement.
ACTCTGCATGCCTATAATGTTTGCCTATGATGTGTCTGCCTCTACTTTATTTGCTATGTATGAATATTCCCTCTTTGATGATGTCAAAAAGGGGGAGAAAGAAGTTGTACATTGCAGGACTGTTGGCAACTCCTGTTGAGTTTGAGGAGAAGTCAACTGAAGTATATGCAGCACATGTTTAGGGGGAGTCGACTAATTATGCAGCGCCTATTGAGGGGGAGTTGACTATTGGGAAGTCAATTGTTGTTTTTATATATTATTTTTGTCATTATCAAAAAGAGGGAGATTGTTAATTATAGGTTTCAATGATAAAAAATAATATATCACATTTGGTGGAGGATCAAGAAGGAAACTAAAGGAATCAAGAAGGAATACCAACCAAGAATAGATTAAGGAAACAATCTATTAGTGGGAGCTCTAAAAGCAACGCAACGAAAAGAATCAATGATTAGCGATGAAAAAGGAAAGAGCAGCGAAGATCCGGAAAAAGAATCAATCGGTGATTCTACAAAATGATTGACAGAAGCTATTACTGGAAGGTCCCAAATCAAAGAGAAACGAAATCACAAAAGGATGCATTGAAGATCATTGAAGCCAGAAATCAAGGGATCAAGCAGATATGCCTCAAGTAACGAAGAGATATGCCTAGTGGATGAAAAGCTCGTCAAGACCATAAATCAAGGAAGATCAACGGAAACTTGACCTTATTGTTGGAAAGAATCAATCTATAATTCCTTTCGAGGATCAACTCCCTTGGGTTTGCAATATCTCAAGATTCACGAGTCAAGAAGGCCTCATGAAGTGTATATATACATATGTTCCAGACTTGAAGAAGATATACTCTAAACAAACCATTTTCACTCTTTTTGTTCCACTCCAAACAAGCATTGTAGTTCTTATAGATCTGCTATGACATTAGTGAGAGAAAAAAAAGTGATAAACATTGTTGAGGTATTGTATCAAGAAGAGAAAAGTGACATAGAGATAAAACTGTTGGTGTAAAGCTACATCAACCACTTTGTACTCAAGATACTTCAATCACTGAAAGTAGGGGTGGGCGTCGGTCGGTTCGATCAGTTATTATGAAAGTACGGTTCGGTTTATCGGTTTTTGATTTTATAATTTTAATAACCAAATCAAACCAAAGTATTTACGGTTCGCTGCGATTTTTTCAAAGTTCGGTTCAGTTTTTTGCGGTTTAATTTTTCGATTATTAACGGTTCAAGATTTTTATATCCAATGTAGACTACTTATGTAACTAAATATAATAGACGTGCCACTGATTCTAAGAATTGGAAGAGATTATAATAGACGTGCCACTGATTGATGTTTTTTAAAATAAAAAAATCAGAAATTTTCATTCCACTAGGGGAAATGTCCACTGATTCCATTCCAATTTTCATATGAAAATCAGAAAGCTGTAACAGAGACTAATTATTCTAAGAATTGAAAGCTGTAACATATGTCTCCTATCCCAGCCACCCCACCCAACAACAAAGCAAAGCTATAAGATATAAGCAATCAATTTGACATTTTAAATTTTGACTACTCCTAGTTGAAAAAAGTTAAGAGGTCAATAACTTTAGTACTAGTGGTTCAAAATGGACTAATTTCTTTTTCCTTTTCAAAATCTAGAACTAGAAAGTGGTGTCGAAATAAATAAAAGCAGTAAAATAAACTGAAAAAATAAGCTACCCAAAATTTTACAAAACTTTTGAGCATACCCAAAATTTTGGTTTTTCGGTTTAACCGAAAACCGAAACACCAAAACCATAAACCGCACCGAAAAACCAAAATCTAATAATTTAAAAACTGCAAACCGACCGAATAACCGATTAAACCGAAACCGAAAAATCAAAATTCATGATTCGGCCGATTTTTTTGGTTCGGCCGGTATTATGCCCACCCCTAACTAAAAGAGAACACCCTTGCAACCCAAGGGGACTGGAATAGGATTCACATTGAATCCGAACTAATATAAAATCCTGGTGTCTTTAATTCCTGCACTTTATTTTTGCATTACTATTATCATGTTCTTATTTCTAGTCGGCTAATTGGTAAGCTAGTCAACCTTACAATATAATTTTTAAATAGGCAATTTACCCCCCTCCCCCTCCCCCCCCCCCCCCCTGTACTTTCACAAAAGTGATTCAGAATACCTCTTTTTCGAGTTTTATGAATGGAGAAAGAATGAAAATTTGACCACCGAACCGGGCAATACAAGAGTTCCACTACACGATAACGCCTTGGATCGACTGTTATATCACACAAATAATCACGGGCTAAGATTCCGGGGGGTGGGCTCCAAATTTAGGGCTGCTTATCGGACGGATTAGGCGGTTATTTACTCTTAACGGTTTGGCTTATCGGTTATCGGCTTTTAAATGTATTAATCCGCTAGCCACCCGATAAGATATCGGGCGGATTGGTATCGGTTTAGCTCTTATCGGGCGGTTTATCGGATTGTTTGCTGACCGCTGTGACTCAAAATACAATTCCTATGCTCAGCAGACTACATTCCAGTCTATAGAATATGACACCTAAGAAGAGAGCTAAATAGAAGAAATATAGAGTTACATTCCAGCGTATTTCCCAGTAGAATCATCTCTGGGGATGAGCCTATTAACAATTTATAACTATCAGAAGAAATAGAAGACAACACTGGGTATAACACATGACATCAAAATTATCTAATAATAACTAACTGGAATAGTAAATTAAAACTAAATGTCTAATAGTAAATTAGTAATAGATAGAGTACTGGAAGTAGAAGAAGGGTTTTTGATTATTTAATATATATATGGATAAAAATAAATTTTATACACACACACACA
>AWOL01S0076065.1:0-18381 GCA_000715115.1 Nicotiana otophora | reverse complement strand
CCCCCCCCCCTCCAACATATACTAAGAACTGCTTTGTCCATAGATTCTTTTTCTAAAACTTATTTGTTTATGAAATTTGTAAGTTTTTTGAGATTTTTCGAAAATGAGTTTCAAAATCCAAAAAGTGGTTTTTGTTAAGTTTAGAATTTTAATATTAATCAATATCCATAAAGAAGTCTTGACTAATGTTATACAAGTGTATGCAGATTCTGTAAAACGGTAGATTTAAAGTGGAATGGAAACACAACATAATGTGAGACAATTTGAAGTGTTGCTCCTTTCCCCAATAAAGAATGTTCTTGGTTCTTGAAGCCCATTGGTTGAACCGTGTAAATTTTCCGATCCAGTTCTCCATGCAAAAACATATTCTTTACATCCATCTGCCACAAATTCCAATCTTTGCTAGCATCAAGTGCAAGTTCTGTTGCATCTGCTTCTTCTACTGTGGCGGCATTGGCATACTTCGGGTTTGGCTTTCTCGTCCTTATTGGGAGACAATTTGAAGAGAATTTGAAGTGCTACTCATTTCCCTAATAAAGCATGGAGCATGCAAGCACTCTCTGGATAAATTAATCCAGCCCATCAAATGGAGACAATTTGAAGTGTTGCTCCTTTTTTCAAAGCATCTCGGCATGGAGCACTCCGTGGATTTATTAAATCCAGTCTATCTCTCATGAAGGAATTAGAGGCACGTTTCTTGAATCAAATATCAATAAAATATTGTGTGCATCTATCAAAGACAAATCTACAACAACTCTCAAATCTCACCTATAAGAAAACTGGCAAACTCAAGGATTAGACATGCAGCCTTCTATACAATTGTATATCCAACTACAAGTTCTTTATTCTACTCTTAACAAACATTGAAATTTACTTTTAGTAGATTTACTGTGTACACAAAAGAGTGAAGAGAGACTGAAAAATATTGGAGAGGCAGTGTGTCCTTAGAGGTTGTGTCATTATTCATTACTTTGGTGAGCGAGTGAAAACCAAAGAGTCGTTATTGGTGAGAGAGTAAAAACCAACCTTTTGCGTTGTTGGTGAGCGTGTTAAAATCAACCCTTATTCGTTGTTGGTGAGCGAGTGAAAACCAACCTTGTAAATGTTGGTGGTGAACGTTGAAAATGATACAAGCTGTACACAACTCATATTACAAAGAGATCAAGAGATAACATCCTTGCAACTCAAAGAGACTGGAGTAGGATACCACATTGGTTCCGAACCAGTATAAAATTTGTGATGTCATTTACTTTACTGCCTTCATATATTATTATAAACAATTACTGTTTGTTGAGAACAGTATTTGATTGAATCAAAGTACTAACAGTATTGTGCAAGCTGTCTCCGCATCGGTCGACTAAGTGCATACCATAGTCGACTAAAATTTTTTAACAGGCTACAATTCACCCTCCCCCCTCTTGTACTTTCAATTGGTATCAGAGCAGGTCTCACATCTTTATTTTTTTTTTTGCTTACCAACAAGTGAGAAAAGATCCATGGCAAGTCATCAAATCACTGGAATCGCATTTCGAGAGGGATACTCAACAAGAAGATCACCGTAGTTCAATAGTTAATACTATAGCTATTGGAAAGAAAGAATGAAGGTTTATGTTCAATCAATAGATTATCTAGCCTGGCTAGTTATTCAGAATGGACCTAGACCTATTCCCAACAACAATGATGGAAGGAAGCTTGAAAAAGGGACATTCATATTTGACTACACAAAAGAACAGATGGATATTATGCAAACAAACGCTAGAGCAATCAACATGCTCTATTGTGTAATTAGAGAAGAATAATATAAGAATATATCCACTTGTGAGGCTGTTAAAGATATATGGGACAGATTAGAAAATATCCATGGGGACACCAACAAAGTTAAGAAAATTAAATCCAAGTCAACTCTTGAAGAATCTGAATCTGGTGAAGATCAAGACTTGGTCATGATACCTAGGACAAAAAAAAAAGAAGAGTTGAAAGAAGCAGCATAGAAAATCTCAATCTATCTAGAATCATCAAAAGAACAGCAAGAATGAGGTTCAACAAGAAGAGAACGTATGCTGCTACGAATGTATTAATATGAAATTAAAATATCCTTACTTCAAGAAGAAGAATCATATAATCTCAACTTGGAGCGACGAGAATGAATCTGAGGAAGAAAACGATCACAAAAGAACGGAAAACCTATGTTTCATGGCAATGGAAGAAATTGACAAGGTATGTCCTACTCCTATTACATATTGCGATAAATGTGATAAATTGCAGGAAAATATTGAAGTGGTTCTCAACGACCTTGAGAAAGTGCTTAAGGAATATAATAAGTTGAGGAAAGAGAAGAAGAATTGGGAGATCCAACTTGAAGAATATAACAAGTTGATACATGAGAAGAAAGGTTGGGAGATCCAACTTGAAGAATATAACAAGTTGAGAAATGAAAAGAAAGACTGGGATATTCAGCTTAAAGAATATCAGTTGGAGAACAACTTACTTCAAGAAGAAAATTTTGAGCTTCACAAACAAATAAGCAGCTTGCACAAATTCCCCAACCACTACTTTCATCTATCAAAGTCGTCTCCTTTGCTTAACAGCTCTCAGTCGACTGAAAATGGATCTACTGGTAAATGTCCTACTTTAAACAAATTGACTGAGGGAAGTTCCAAGTCAACTAATAAGACAGCTGCAGATAAACACTCTTCTTCTCATATTACATGCCACCACTGTGGTAATTTTGGACATAAAGTATTTGCATATAATTATGCAAAAAATTATGGTAGATCAAAATATATTTGGAGAGTTAAACAGATATATGCATCTCCAATTACACCAGCTACTAACCCTCAAGGACCCAAAAAAATTTAGATACCAAAAACAAATTAATTTATTTTGCAGGAACTCTGAGTCCAGCCATAAAAAGGAATAAATGATATTGCATAACGGCTGGTCCAGGAACATACTTAAGGATGCTTCAAAGTTTACACATACTCTATAAAGGATGAAGGAACCATTACTCGTGCTAGTAAAACATGAGTGACTGGTATCATTAAAGTTTATCCAAGTTTTTTTGATGAATTATAAAGTAATGCGTATCTAGTTATTTTTTAAGTGCAATATGATAAGTATATATTGCTTGTGTCAACTAGTTGCATTATTCTATAATTTTATTTGGTATTATTTTTATCCTTGACTTAGAAATTTTAAATACCACGAATGTATGTCTTGCATAAACCATGCCATTTGTATTAACATTAGGATAAACAAGCATATATACAGCTTTTATGTCGTCATGTGCTTAAGAAATTTTTTTGAGAACTACTTCTAATATTCATTCTCTTGGTGAGAGTATCAATACCTCTTTCAAATTCAAGAAGGTTATTTAACCTTAAGGCCAATAACTTATGCACATATGAAGATACTTGACCATTCCTATAAAGTTTAGAAGGTACATGTGTATGTTTCTATTGATGTCTTTTCCTAAGTTATATTCCTTAATAAGAAAATGATGCATTTGATCATAGATGTGAGTCATAGTATTTGCTCGATTTGTTTTTGCGTCATACATAATTTCTCACATATTTAGTTTGGCGCCTGAATTGAATGCATAATTGAACAGAATGCATTTTTTGTATAAATTGTTATCATTGGCTCATATGTGCTTTAATATTTTTTATTGGATCTTATCTTGAATGAAGTTCTATCTGAGTTATGGGAAGGAAAAAAAATTACCTTTTGATTATCTTTGGTTGCAACTGTCTTGGTAGAACTCTTGGTATATTCCTTATTCATTACTACTTTTGATCTTATAAAATTCAAAATATTAATTGTAGAGAAATCTCAACATGCGCACTTTATATACAGTAATACTTTTTTAAGAAATTTGTGAATAAGGATGGAGAACTTACAATGGATTGCTAGCAATAAACGGATAATGACAAATCTATGCTAGTTAAACTAGACAGACATGAAGAAGCATTAAGCGATGAATGATGGATTCTAGCTATACAAGATCTACTGAACAAAGCTGAAAGAATAAAAAGTATGAAAATCTATTATCAAGCAACGGAGCTACAATCATGGATATCCAACAAGAAGCTTGATGAGATTGGTCATAGGAAATCCTATGAGTCCATCGACTACTTTGGATGAAGACAAAAACGGTAAGAGTGTTGATGAGACAAAGTATCGAGGTATGATTGGCTCAACTCTATCTTACAGCTAATCGACCCGATATTATATTTAGTGTTTACAAATGTGCTAGATATCAGTCAGCTCCTAAAGAGTCTCATTTGACTATTGTTAAACGTATTATCGGATATTTGATAGGGACAGTCGACTATGGCTTATGGTATGAAAGTTTTGAAAATTTCAATCTCAAAGGCTTTTCAGATGCAGATTTTGCAGGATATAAACTTGATAGAAAAATCACAAGTGGAACGTGCCAATTACTTGAAAAATCCCTTATATCCTGATACATCAAGAAACAAAGCCATATGGCCTTATCCATCACACAGGCTGAATATTTGGCAGTAGGCAACTGCTGCACACAAGTACTTTGGATCATGCACTAACTGTTAGATTATGATTTATGTCTTAATTCTGTTCCTATTATGTGTGACAATACTAGTACAATTATTTATCAAAAAATTCTGTGCATCATTCTAGGGCTAAGCATATTGAGATCAAGCATCATTTTATATGTGATCATGTTGCTAAAGGAGATATTGTGTTAGAATTTGTTAATACTGAAAATTAGTTAGCGGATATTTTTACAAAACCTTTGTTTGAAGAAAGATTTTGTTTCTTTCAGAACAAAATTGGCATTTGTACAATTCCCTCATAACCGTGTTTAATGTTTTCTATAATTACTTTTATTTATTTCCATATACATTGTAGCCAAAGGTTTCACAACAAGAAGGTTTGTCTCTTCATTTGAGGTTATCAAAATTTTCTTAATCTTTTTTCATCTAGTGATTTTCAAATGACTATGGAACCCCTAGAATAAGGGGGAGCCTTTACCTGCCGTGGAAGAATAAGCTCGATATAAGCGGAACAGTTTAGGGAAGTAACCAGTCTATCTAGCTTATTACTTTAGATGCACTTCAATTAAGTATTTGATGCAATCTTTTATGCTTTGTACTCAATGAATTACCAACTTATCTCCCTATTTGTTACTATTGGTAATACTGTCTATGAAGAGCCTGTGCACATGTTTTATGCAAACTTTTTTGTGAATGATAAAGACGATCTAGAAACCATGGTTTTAGGAACTCGCATCATCCTTGTTTCTTATCAGTTTGAAAAACTCTTTGCTACAAAGTTTGTTGGATACAATTTCTTTATGCAACATTCCTGGCCAGAAAATTTTGAAGTATCTTTTGATGAGGCCAAAAGTGCTCTGTCTAAAAACCCCTTATATAGGTCCTAAAAACTTGAAGTTTGAACAACGTGTTTTAGCCCATATTATTGCAACCACTTTGCTATCCCGTACTGGTTCTCTGAGTACTTTATCTCTCAGAGATGTATTTATTCTGTATTGTTTGGTAAATGATAAAACTATAAATTGGTTTGCCTGGGTACGACAATACATGCTTGAAAGTATCAGGGGCGATTCTTCTTCTACGAGCAGCCTACCTTATGGTTTACTAGTTTCTCACATCCTGAAAGTCATGAAAGCGGACCTATCTCTCTATGTTCCAAAGATTATCTCCAGCACCTATGATAAGACTGCCTCTGCCATGATGGGATATACCTTAATTGAGGGAACTTGGCTTAAAAAGGACAAAGCAGCACAATATTGCAGGTATCAAGGAATTACTAACATCACCAAGGACTTTGATGCCTCTTATGAAAGCTTCTTCACTAAAGTGATCAACACCCTGAAATATTTCCTTGGAAGGCATTGAATGATTAGGATGCTTAAGACAATCCTTTTTGCTTTGTGTGATAGTTTATGACTATTTCTTTTGGTTGTGTCTGGGGTGAGCATTAGTCGACTATGTTCACTATAACTGCTTAGCTATACAAATTTTATGGCTGCTTGGTTAGTACTATTACTGCAAGTAGTTTCTCTTTTCTTTTTTGATTGATGTCAAAGGGGAAGAAGAAAGAAAAAGAGTTGTAGGTGTGTTACAGGTGAGCTACAGTTTCAAAAGTGCATATTCGAATCAACAACCAGTTTAAGTGCAGATTCAAATCAACAACCTGCTTAAAGACAAGGGAGCATACTTGAAAAGAAAAGGGAAGTATTCATAAATTAGTCAAACTCTTTTTAGCTTATTGTCATTATCAAAAAGGGGGAGATTATAAAGTTTAGAATTTTAATAATGATCAATATCCATAAAGAAATCTTGACTAATGTTATATAAGTGTATGCAGATTCTGTAAAACGATAGATTCAAAGTGGAAGGGAAACACAACATAATGGGAGACAATTTGAGTGGGAAACACAACATAATGGGAAATAATTTGAAGTGCTGCTCCTTCCCCAATAAAGGATGTTCTTGGTTCTGGAAGCCCATTGGTTGAACCATGTAAATTTTCCGATCCAGTTCTCCATGTAGAAACGTGTTCTTTACATCCATCTGCCACAAATTCCAATCTTTGCTAGCAGCAAGTGCAAGTTCTGTCACATCTGCTTCTTCTACTGTGGCGGCATTGGCATACTTAGGGTTTGGCTTTCTGGTCCTTATTGGGAGATAATTTGAAGTGCTACTCCTTTCCCCAATAAAGCATGGAGCATGCAAGTACTCCCTGGATAAAATTAATCTAGCCCATCAAATAAAGACAATTTGAAGTGCTGCTCCTTTCTTCAAAGCATCTCGGCATGGAGCACTCCCTGAATTTATTAAATCCAGCCCATCTCTCATGAAGGAATTAGAGGCACCTTTCTTGAATCAAATATCAGTAAAATATTGTGTGCATCTATCAAAGACAAATCTACAACAACTCTCAAATCTCGCCTATAAGAAGACTGGCAAACTCAAGGATTAGACACGCAACCTTCTATACAATTGTCTATCAAACTAAAAGTTCTTTATTCTACTCTTAACAAATATTGAAATTTACTTTTAATAGATTTACTGTGTACACAAAAGAGTGAAGAGAGACTGAAAAATATTGGAGAGGCAGTGTGTCCTTAGAGGTTGTGTCATTATTCGTTACTTTGGTGAGCGAGTGGAAACCAAAGAGTCGTTGTTAGTGAGCGAGTAAAATCCAACATTTTGCGTTGTTGGTGAGCGTGTTAAAACCAACCCTTGTTCGTTGTTGGTGAGCGAGTGAAAACCAACCTTGAAAACGTTGGCGGTGAACGTTGAAAATCAATCAAGCTGTACACAACTCATATTACAAAAAGAGATCAAGAGATAACATCCTTGCAACTCAAGGAGACTGGAGTAGGATACCACATTGGTTCCGAACCAGTATAAAATTCGTGGTGTCATTTACCTTACTGCCTTCATATGTTATTATAAACAATTATTGTTTGTTGAGGTTAATATTTGATTGAATCAAAGTACTAACAGTATTGTGCAAGCTGTCTCCGCATCGGTCGACTAAGTGCATACCATAGTCGACTAAAAATTTTTAACAGGCTACAATTCACCCTCTCTTGTACTTTCGATTTTGACTAGTTTTTCAAATATTTTGGAAAAACCTTTTTCCCCACTCACAAAAGTACAATATTTTGTCAAGTGAAATACATGTCCAAACGAAATTTTAAATAGTATTTTTCAACTTAATTACAAATATTACTTTTTTTTCAAAAATTATAATAGTAACTTTTATGTCCAAATGCCTACTGAAAAGGTTCACAAGGCCTACACAACAGACTTAGGTGGAATGAAAAATGAAAGCACTGTAGGGAAGGGTTACAGTTTTCAACATCTAATCTTATACTATACAAATGTAAACCCCTTTTGACTATGACTTGAGGAACTGCTTTTGAACTTAACCCCTTTTGGCTTTTGGAGATAGGATAGGACTGTAGGAGCTGTTGATGCCTTGTGTAAAAAAGTTTACATTATTTTACCAGTTAACAAGTTTTTACCATTTTTCAGATAACCAATCAATGCTTCTCCTAAAATTTTATTTATAATTACTTTTTAAGTGACCTACTTGCATAAATACGTTTCACAATTTTCATGTATAAAACAAACTAATCTATTTGTATAAATATAAGAGAAAACGAAACAAAAAATTTTCAATGTGATTTTGAAATAATAATTTTGGATTATCAGTAGATTTTATTCTAATATTAATAACTTTGGCAACATCGTCAATGGAAGGGAATACAACAGCTAAATTCATATAACTAGAAAATCATTAAAAACTTGATCGAAAAATTAACATTTATTGGAAAAGTTATAAAATTGATTATTAATAGTACTACTTTGAAAGGCTAGTTATCCTGAATATTTTGTCATTTTGTATTAAAAAAAACATATCTATACAAAGAAGGCAGAATGACCTAAATGGTACTTATACTTGTGTCACTTTGTCATGCCGGTCCTCCGACTTCATTTTTTTTCATCCAGACACTTTAACTTGTTCAAAATTTATATTTTAAACCCCTCTGACCGTGTGTGTATCTCACTTGCTTGACGTGGATGACACATCATATTCTACGTCATTTTTTATATTTTATCTACTAAAAACACTTATTATATACGATTTCCTTAAAGAAAAAAAAAAGAAAAAGAAAAAGAAATTCAATGCATCCATCTCATCTCTCTTCCCTCAAATTCACAAATTTCTTCTTCCTTATCCATCTCATATCCCTTCTCCATTCTCGTCTCCCTTCTCTGTCGATAAATAGTCATTTAGGTATTTTTTACTCAAATGATAAAATTGGTCAGGCCAAGAAAGTGGTTATTCATGCAAATGATCCAAATTTTGATAAACCAGAAGAGAATCAAACTGAATCTTGAACCTAGATCTTTGTTGAAGATTGACTTGAATAATGATTGAGTTTATTTTTGCTTTTTGTGATGTAAATACATTCTTATTTTAATGATTTTTCTTTCTTGAGTTTGTATCCCTTCATTCTTATTTTAATGATTTTTTCTTCTTATTTTAATTATTTTTGATTCAAAATGTTTATATTCATGCTCATTATCCGCGTGAATTACACCCACTTTATCTAACTCAACTATTATTATTTTGTCATATGTACTTGATCAACAGTTAGAAGGGTTTAAAATATAAATTTTGAACAAGTTAAAATATCTGAATGAAAAAAAGTGAAGTGGGAGGACCGGCATGACTAAGTGACACAAGTATAAGTGCAGTTTAGCCCATTCTGCCTACGGGGAATAAATGTTTTTTCCCCTAACGGCTAGCTATCTAGGATGCTCTCGGTGGTCCCGATTTCCAATTCGACGCGCGAGGGAAAATCATTCAAAGCAAAATTTAGGAGAAAAAACGTAGAAAGGGGGGGGGGGGGGGGGGGGGGGAGTGGGGCTGAAAAAGTCCAATGTTACAATTTAGGTATGGATGTGTCAACCTCATTTTCAATTTACTTTCAAACACCTTTGGACTAAAGTGAGTGTATGGGGCAATTGGTCCTACTATTTAGGTGACCTTTTTTCTACAAATTATTATCCAATCCTCAAGCATTTACCCCGTTTGATTAATGACTAGTAGTATTTTATTATTTATTAATGGTGATTAGGCATTGATATTATCAAATAGCATAAATTTCACAAATTGTCATAAACTATAATTTTTTCCATCAAAATCATATAATTATATTTTCTAACAGAAAAATCACAAAATTTTTACTTACTCAGTCTCAATTGCCGAAAAACTCAACTTTCCCATGTAATATATTTTTATTTTCAATCTAATAAAAAATAACCTAATTAAAAGAGACCTAACCCGACCCAAAACTCATATACATAAACAAAATTATACTAAAGAAACATAAGCGACCCTTCCCAAACATGAGGAAGGGTTTTATGTTTCTAATTTAGTAGGAGTATATTTTAATTTATGCATATGAGTTTTGGGTCAGGTCAATCCTTTTTTAATTGGATCAATATTAGTGAGATTAAAAATAGAAAATAACAAATATGGAGTAAATAAAATATTGTATTGAAAAATTAAGTTTTCAGCAATTATGACTTTTCGGCGAGTCTTGTGACTTTTATGCTAGAAAACATAGTCATATGGCTTATACTCCTATCAAATATTATACTTTAATATTTGAAATATTAGTGAAATCTTTAAACTAATTTTTTACAATGAACCACATAACTCTTTTTTGCAACATGAATATGGGTGACAAAAGGGCGGGTCGAATCGGATATGTGCAGGTCGAAAACGGGTAATGCATGGATGAATAAATCATTTGATCCGACCCATATTTAATATGAATAAAAAAACGGATTAGCCGGTGGATAATATAGATTATCCAAGGCTTCTTCAAGTATGTCATTTTTGGAAGAATTCTTAGTCTCTCAAACTTGAGAAACCCCTAATATGAGACTTTACAAATATAAAAGTTAAACCCATTGGTTATCCATTGGTAATCCATTTTCTAAGTGAATAATATGATTCTTATCCATATGATCCATTTTTTAAAAAGTTCATTATCTAAATCATATTTTAATGGATAACTATTTTCCTTTATCTATTTTGTCACCACTAAACATCATTAATGTTTATGTTGGAGTACATCAAAATTTTACACTGCCAATTTTTTAATTTTGATGTACAAATTAATCTTACGATAGAGAAGGGAGAATATCCATCCAGGTTAGAATGGTACTATCCATAATGTTTTAATTCATAAATAAATTCGAGTTGTGATCTCATAAGTCATAACTATTGAATTACTTTTATACTAACATTAGTTGATTAAAATAAGAAAAAATCAATGAATGATCAACACGTTTCAAACCTTAAAAACCTTTAACGGACATGAATACGAGATAAGTACAAAGCTGGTGTTTAGTTCCAATATTCACATGATAAATAAGACAATATAAATGACAATTGAACTTGAAATTCGGTTGGTATATGTTGTGTTCATGTTCTTCTAGATAATTTCTAGATGCGTCAAAGTTCAATGTAATTTTGTTTAGTTATGACATTTGGACTGCATTATGGGCTTATTTTATATGTTTGTTACTCCAAATTAACAATATTGTTAGCATCGATGAAAATGATATGCACTTTATAACAGCCTTTGCCTAATTGACAACTAAATAAGTTGTACCCTTACTTAAACAACTTGTTTATCGCTTTAGCTCATAATTATTATCATGATGTTTGAGCCAATTTATACGTATATCGATTAATTTTGCAAGATATTTACTATTACTTATTAGAGATAAGTATGCGGTAACTCTATCCATCAAGATTTGGACAGATTCAAAAATATGTCACCTAGATTTTTGTCTCTGTTCAGATTCGAATTTAAGACCTCAAGTTCTCAGCTCAATTCATGGTGCTTTGCATCCTTCCTCTAGATTTCACGGTGCTCTTATTTTTCTTATGATTGTTGTGGCGGTACTAATATTGTCTCCCTTCCCTTTATCTCCCCCCTCCCTTTGCTTTGCATCTTTCTTCTGAATTTCATGGTATTGCTATTTAGCTTAGGAGTATTGTTGTGATACTAATATTATCTCTCGCTTTTTTTTTCTTTTTTTCTTTTTTTTTTTGGAGCCGAGGGTCTTTCGGAAACAGCCTCTCTACTCCTTCGGGGTAGGGGTAAGGTCTGCGTACATACTACCCTCCACAAACCCCATTAATGGGATTCTACTGGGTTGTTATTGTTGTTGTAAGTTCTCAACTCAATTCATTGACCACTAGGCCACAACCTAAGGTACAACTTCATGCCTTGTTAATTATTATGTAAGCTTTGTACATACTCAACTAATCACGCATGCATCCACATATTCTGTTTTATGAAGATAAATGCAAATAGAAATAGAAAAGTTAATTTATTATTTAAATTCGAGAGCAAACGAACAAATTTATTAGATATTTCAACATAGGGAATTAAAAGGGTAACTCGGGGATAAAGTTTCATTTTCAGAAGATCTTCCTATTTATTTTGTTTAATATTCTGAACCTCTACAAGACCACAACTACTGAAATTAAAAAGGAATTTGATTTAAGCATGGAGCAGTACTATTGTCTTATTTAAATGTTCGGTATAATTGTTTTGTTGGCTAATTTGAATAAAGCAACATGAATTAATTAATTAAGAATAAGCAAGAAAAATGAAGGGAAATAAGTCAATAAGATGCTGTTTGTAGGCAAAAGGACAAGATGCGAGGCCACGTTGGAAGTAGTGAAAAGCAGTGCGGACATATACTTATTGAAAAAAGAGGTGTGGAATAACAAGGCAAGGTCCAATATTGGGACCCAACCTTTGAAATCTGTGACTGGAGACGGCAGTTTCACTCCCAACTAAACAAAGACTCCTCATTTGTTTACTTTTTCATTCAGAATTCAGAATAAACAAACACTAGTAATAATATGTTGCCCCCAGAAAGAAAAAATAGAGCAAAGAAAAATAATTAGTAGTCCTAGAAAATCAAAATCTATCTTTCTTTGTCAGAGGGTTGAAGAAATGTTTGATTACTTCCTACTTTCTTCACTACTGATTGTCTGTTTCTCTCTCTAATCTCTCTTTCTTGAACAAATACTTCAAGTATTAAAGATTGCAGCTTTTGTATTTTTTTGGGCATGTAAATTTCTCTAGCTAACCAAAGTCTTCTCTTTCACACCTCCCAAACTCTCTTCTCTCTCCATCACCACAGCCCTATGGAGATTGGAGAATCTAGGGTTTGACAGTTGACACCACAACCCCATAAGTAAAGGTCTGTTCTTTGTTTTCTTCCTTTTTCTTTCTTGTTCAATGTTTTAGCTCTGCCCTGTGTTGGATGCTGATTACCTTCAGTCTATGTCTTATTTTTCTGGTTAATTTTTAGCTCATGTTTAGTTCTATCTGATTTTCCACCTGCTATGCTGTCAAGATTATACCTTTCTTGAGCTAAATTATTTCAAGGATGTTTAGTTTTTCTTGGGTTGCATCTTTTGGTTGGAATCTCTTCTATTTTATGAATTAGGGCTCTTTCTGTTTTCTTGTACCTTTTGTTTTACTTGGTGAAATGGAGGAGATTGAGGAAGCTAACAGGGTAGCAGTTGAGAGTTGTCATAGAGTTGTTAGTATGTTAACTCAACAACATGATCAGAAACAGTATGGAAATATAGTTAGAGAAACTGGAGAGGCTGTTCACAAGTTCAAGAAAGTGGTTACTCTTCTAAATTCCAATTTGGGTCATGCAAGAGTAAGAAAAGCCAAGAAAATTCTGACCCCTTTTCCTCAGAACCTCCTTTTGGAAAACCCAACATGCAAATTTGATGATCAGCCTAAAGCCCTTCAGTTGCTGCCTATCAAATCTCCTGAAACTCCAGTTCTAGAAATTGGTTCTAATGTGAAAAGCATTCTTACTTTAGGATACCCTTCACTGGAATTAAGCTCACATAGTAAAAGCCCTCTTCATTTAGCACAACAAACACCTTCGTCAAGCTTTCATTTTGCTCAACAACAGCAGCAGCAACAGAGGTTGAAGTATCAACTTCAGCAGCAGCAATTGAAACAACAGGCAGATATGATGTACCGGCGTAGCAATAGTGGGATTAGTCTAAATTTCGATAGCTCAACGTGTACTCCAACCATGTCATCCACTAGGTCTTTCATCTCCTCATTAAGTATTGACGGTAGTGTTGCTAATATGGATGGTAATGCCTTTCATTTAATTGGGGCTTCTCGCTCTGCGGATCAGAGCTCATTTCAACACAAGAGAAAGTGCTCTGGAAAGGGAGAGGAGGGAAGTGTGAAATGTGGAAGCAGTAGCAGATGTCATTGTTCAAAGAAGAGGTTTGTAATTTTAGGCATCATATATTTCCCCACTTTGCATCTTTTTATGTCTTAGATGTTACAAGCTTACAGATTCTCTTTTTATCAGGAAACACAGGGTAAAGAGATCAATCAAGGTTCCTGCTATAAGTAACAAGCTAGCCGATATTCCTCCCGATGAGTATTCTTGGAGAAAGTATGGACAGAAGCCGATCAAAGGTTCTCCGCATCCTAGGTATTACTTTGGATTTTTTCCTGTAAGATGCAGCTAAATTAGCCGCACTGCCTGCAAATTTGAGCTATTAGTATCATTCTAATTGCATAAGGCTTTTCCATGATTGCGTCTTATTATATGACTTATTGTGTATAATGTCCGTCTCTGCTTCTGTTCTCTGTCACAAAGATTACCTTATCATCTCTTTCACGCACCGACCTTATAATAGTGCACTTTCAGTATACTTCTATTACATTTATCCCAAATGATTGGATTTTGTCTATTTACTACTTATTGGATTACTGGATTTGTTGTTGTTGTTCTACCGTGTTACTTTTTCCTGCTAAGTTAAGAGGCCGATGCAATATATAAATACCAGGTTCATCTGAACCCAATACTTTTAACGCAGAGTATAAATTTATGTGTAAAAATTCACTAAAGTAGTAAGAAATTATAGATATGAGCCCATAACTTAAAAGATACAACAGGTTCACTAAGTGAATCCGCCTCTGGCTCAGTTAATGTGTCATTGTTACCAGTTTATCTTTCCCATTTTGTTTTGCTTGAGCTTGTGTCATGTTTTATCTTATTTGGGTGGTTGAGATAGCAACACCTTGAAATTTCTTATATTTTGGACGATTCATTGGGATTAACTTATTGTCTTCCTTACCATCCTTGTCAATTGAAAAGGGATATTTTACTGGTTGATTTGTTGATATTGTTGATCAAAATGTTGCTAAACTAGAGAATGTCAACTTGCTTCTAGGATTTGTGGTTCGGTAACTGCTGCTCCAGTTTTGCAATTGCTATGATTCAAACAAAACATATTCGGTTTGATTTCGGAACGTAACAAATGTCTAAAGCTTTGCTTGGGTTGTGCAGGGGATACTATAAGTGTAGCAGCATGAGAGGCTGTCCTGCACGGAAACATGTCGAGAGATGCTTGGAAGAGCCTTCAATGCTTATTGTCACTTATGAGGGAGAACATAATCATCCTAGGTTGCCATCTCAATCGGCAAATGCTTGACAACTTTAAGGAGATGCTAGCAAAGATGATCACAAGACTCACAAATTTCTCACTCTATTTTTGGCCGGCTTCAATTGTTCCTGTACATATTTTGCTTGTTTAAGCTTTTAAGTGCAGATGAAGCTGGATTCTAGTTGAAATTGGAAGGTATATTAGGTTTTGTAGAAGGAAATGCGAAGGCAGTTTCAGGTAAGATGATGCCATATGGGATTTGAGGTTCCCTGATTGTAAGAATATCTTGATCAAGTATGACTCCTTTTCAGTAAAAAAGTTAGGATTTTTGCAAATTATCTTTTACTGTTTGATTATTATGTTATGATATTATTCAGGATATAGGTTTTAGGGTTAAAATTAGATTTGTTTTGTTTTCAAGTCAATTTATATTTGCTAAAGGTCTGCTCCTCCAACACCCCCAACCCTGCTGGAAAAGGTTAAGAAAAAGTAGGAACATGATAGTCACACAAAAAGAATAATTGCTGTTTGTAGAGGAATATAAGTACCTCGTAGAGAGAATTAATGCTCTTTTATTGTGGAAACCTGTTTGCTGGAAGAAAGAGAGATCTTTGTTAGTGTATGTTGCCTTGATTGGATTTCAGAATTATGCATTTACTACCTTTTTGGCCTATTAATTTTGAGCATAGGAAGTATTGCAGGTAGGGCATGTCAAAATCACCTAGTGAATCACGGGCTTATGCAAGATACGTGCATTGTCTAAGCAACTTCGTTATGTGCTTTTTCATTACTTTAAATTTGTTTTCACGAGTCCATATGTGAAAGGTTGAATACAACTCTTCTCTTCTCTTTTGAAGCATTTGAATGGTAAAAGCCATGGGTAACCTTGCCTTTGAAGTATGAGTAGTTTGCAGAGCATCTGAAGGATTAAACTAGACTTAATATGGACAATCATGCCTCTTTATCATGTCATTTTGTTTCCCGGAAAAGAGACGATGATAATCATCAACAACAACGATCCAGTGTATTCTCACAAGCGGGGTCTAGTAACTGTTTCCGATAAATCTTCAGCTAGAGAAAAGATGAAAGAAGCATTGATATCAAGTAATAACAGTACAAGATATTTAGAAAATTAAGACTAAGATAGCAAAATACAAGACAAAGAAGCACTGATAACAAGTAATACAATACAAGATGTGTAGTAATAGCCATCTAAGGGTAAAATAATATCATTCTAACACTAATACTACTGAAACAAGAAGACGTGGGGAAACACTCGACTGCCTACTAATCTCTTACCCTAATCCTCAACTTTCACACCCTCCTATCAAGGGTTATGTCCTCGGTTAACTCAAGTTGCGTCATGTCCCGCCTAATCACCTCTCCCCAACTCTTCTTTGGCCTACCTCTACCCCTCCTCTGACCCTTCAAGGACAACCTCTCACACCTCCTAACTGGGGCATCTATGTTCTCCTTTTAACATGCCCGAACCATCAAAGTCTCGCCTCTCGCATCTTATCCTCCACGGGGGCCAGTCTCACCTTGTCCCTAATAACTTCGTTCCTAATTTTATCTAACTTACTATGTCTACACATCCATCTCAACATACACATTTCAGCAACTATCATCTTGAGAGTTTTTGACTGGCCAACATTCTGCCTCATATAACATAGTCAGTCTAACCATTACTTTGTAGAACTTACCTTTAAGTCTCAATGGCACATTCTTATCTCATAGGACACTAGAAGCGAGCTTCCACTTCATTCGCCCTGCTGCGATACGATGTGTGGCATCCTCATCAATCTTTTCATTACTCTGAATCATAGATCTCAGATATTTAAAACTCTCTCTCCTAGGAATGACTTGAGTATCAAGCCTCACATCCGCGACCGCTTCCTCGGCAATGCCGCTTCATTTATTAATTCACGTAATATGGAAGATTTTCATTGATACCACTAATTTTGTTAAGTCTTTGGAGCTATGGGCAATCATGTCTCATATATTATTGTCGAGATTTCAAATATTTGGTTGATTTCAAGTCCATATTAGAAATGTTGCGTCAAAAAAGAGTACTTTAGTACAGTAGTAAGTAAATGGTCCAGAGAAAGGTAGTTTTTGAGTTGTTACGCCCCACAACTGGATACGTTTTGTTCCCTGTTAAAGGGCATGTTTCTACGTCATGTCGCAATGGGAAAACAAAATCCAAGAAATTATTGTAGTGGAATAATGACAAACAAAGCACCACAAAAAAAGTGCAAACGGATAATTACGCTTAACGGTTCGGCTTATCAGTTATCGGATTATACAACAACAATAACAACAACCCAGTAAAATTCCATTAATGGGGTCTGGGGAGGGTAGTGTGTACGCAGACCTTACCCCTACCCCGAAGGAGTAGAGAGGCTGTTTCCGAAAGACCCTCGGCTCAAAAAAAAAAAAAGAGGACAAAAGGGACAAAAAGGGAGACAATATTAGTATTACAACAACAATCATATGATAAATAGAAACACCGTGAAATCCAGAAGAAAGATGCAAAGTAAAGGGAGACAATATTAGTAAATATTAGTATCACCACAACAATCATAAGTAAAATAGGAACCTCATGAAATCTAGAAGAAAGATGTAAAGCAAAAGCGATAGCTAGTAAATAGGACCTGCACTGAAAAGAGAAATAGTAAGCCACAACATTCCCACTAGTTATCTTAAATAGGACCAGCTGCTCACACCTCCGTACCTACATGGCTAGTCCCAACATGTTANCACTAGCTATCTTAGACAAAACCCCTAAATGGATAGTCCCACAATAGTACGAAGTAAGGCACGACTCAACTACCTCCTAACCTACAACCCTAATACTCGACCTCCACATCTTCATATCAAGTGTCATGTCCTCGGAAATCTGGAGCCTCACCATATCCTGCCTGATCACCTCTCTCTAATACTTCTTAAGCCGCCCTCTACCTCTTCTCGTGCCCTCCGTGACCAGCTGCTCACGCCTCCGTACCGGAGCATCTGGGCTTCTCCTCTGAACATGTCCAAACCATCTAAGCCTCGCTTCCCGCATCTTGTCATCAATGGGAGCCACATGCACCTTCTCCCGAATATCATCATTCCTGATCTTATCTATCTTAGTGTGCCCGCACATCCACAGCAACATCCTCATCTCTGCTACTTTCATCTTCTGGATATGTGAGTTCTTAACAGGCCAACACTCAGCCCCATACATCATGGTCGGTCTAACCACTGCTTTATAAAACATACCTTTGAGTATCGGTGGTACTCTCTTATCACACAGGACTCCAGATGCTAACCTCCACTTCA
>AWOL01S0076064.1:5863-16692 GCA_000715115.1 Nicotiana otophora | reverse complement strand
TGACCTCCCTGAGTAAGAACCATTTCGACCCATCTGGCGACATTAGCAGCCGCTTGAAAAGAAATCTCACTCCCAGTCTCCTTAACCATCTGCAATCTGATAGGCTAAGCAAGTCCATCAATAAACCTCCTCACCCTCTCTCTCTCTCGGTGGGAAGCAAAAGAATGGCATGACGGGCCAAATCTACAAAACGGGTCTCATACTGAGTAACAGTCATACTGCCTTGCTGGAGATGCTCAAACTGACGGCGATGCTCCTCTCTTAATGTGATAGGCAGAAACTTCTCCATGAAGAGCTGAGAGAAACTGGTCCCAAGTAAGAGCAGGCGACCCAACTGATCTGGTCAACAAGTAATCTCTCCACCATTTCTTGGCGGAACCATTCATCTGAAATGCAGCAAAATCGACCCCATTGGTCTCCACTATACCCATGTTTCGTAGAACCTCATGACACCTATCAAGATACTCCTGGAGATCCTCTGAAGGAGAACCACTGAAGTGAACAGGAAAAAGCTTGGTAAACCTGTCCAATCTCCATAAAGCCTCAGAAGACGTACCTGGCCCATCTTCGACCTGTGCCGCAATAACCGGCTGAACTAATCCGACTGGCTGAGTTGCTGGAGCCTGATACTGGGGAGCTATCTGCTCCAGAGCGGGAGTGGTAGGAATCTGGGCTCTTTCCCCAGCCCGAGAGACTGCTGGTGCCATGGGAAATGCACCAGTTTGGGCCACACTCTCCATAAGGCCCACCAAACGAACCAAAGCGTCCTGAAGTACTGGGTTAGCAATGAACCCCTCCGGAACCTGAGCTGGTCTGGTAGGAATAGTCTGGGCTGGAACCTCCTCGTCAAGCTCTATCTGAGGCTCCACTTCTGGGGCTGCTGCTCGGGCTCTAGGCTGAGCCCTGCCCCTACCTCGGCCTCTGGCACGGCCTCGACCCTAACCTCTGTCCTGCGTAGGAAATGCCATTGGAGGCTCTAGCTGTTGCTCAGTTGAGGAAATAGTACGTGTTCTCTCCATCTGCGAGAGAATAAGAGTAGAAGAGTTCAATAAGTATTGAGAAAGAAAACTCGCACGACAGAGAAGAATAGAAGTGAAACTTGTTCCTAAACTACATAGCCTCTGGGAGATAAGCATAAACGTCCCCGTATGGATCATCCAGACTCTACTAAGCTTGCTCGTGAATTGTGAGACCTAGGCAACCTAGTGCTCTGATATCAACTGTCACGACCCGAAATTCCCACCAACGGGACCGTGATGGCGCCTAACATTTCACTTGCTAGGCAAGCCAACGTTAGAGAATCATTAAACCAATTCCTTATTTCCACTCAGTAAATAACAATAATTAACTAAGATAAAATATAATAAGTGCGGAATATTATAAAACTGTATTAATCACTACCACCCGGATCTGGAGTCACAATTCACGAGCATTCTAGAATTTACTACAAGTAATAGTCTGAAAGAAATACAACTGTTTGAATGAAAGAAACAGTACAACGGAAAAGATAGACCGGGACTTCAAGGTTTGTGCACATCGACAGATCTACCTTGAGTCTCCGGACAGCGGACCAATAGCAAAATCTCGATCAACCCGAGCCGGTATCAAAATTTGCACAGAAAGTACAAAGTGCAGTATCAGTATAACCGACCCTATGTACTGGTAAGTGTCGAGCCTAACCTCGACGAGGTAGTGACGAGGCTAAGGCGAGGCACCTACAAATCAACCTGCACAATTTAACAGTGTATATACAAATAACAGAAATGAAGAACTAAACAGTAAACATCGGGAGGGGAACATACTGAGTGGAATACAAGATAAAGAACTACAACAGAAAGATCACCGGAGCAGTCAATATACCATGAATCAACAGAAATAGTGAATACAGTAAGCAAAATGCACGGCATCACCCTTCGTTCTTTTACTCTCAATCTTACCATAAAATAAATAGAAACAGCACGGCATCAACCTTCGTGCATTAACTCTCATATCATGGCATGGCATCACCCTTCATGCATTAACACTCACAATATGGCACGGCATCACCCTTCGTTCTTTTACTCTCAATCTTACCATAAAATAAATAGAAACAGCACGGCATCAACCTTCGTGCATTAACTCTCATATCATGGCATGGCATCACCCTTCATGCATTAACACTCACAATATGGCACGACATCACTCTTCGTGCGTTAACACTCACAATATGGCACGGCATCACCCTTCGTGCATTAACACTCCCCCTTACCATAATGCAATGCATAAATAACAACAGGGAGATCGAATAACAAGTACAAACCTTACTTAAACATTTGGTTCCATAACATCAATCTCAACTTTGAAATAAAAACTTAATTATCACCAAAAAATCCGTAAACACGATAAGAACGATAAATTGAATAACACTAGTATAACACATAGCAATTAGGCATAGGAAAGAGACAATATATGAAAAACTGAGAAACATGGAAAACAAGTAAATTGGCGGCACATAAGTACTCGTCACCTCACATATACGCCGCTCACATTAATTTCACTTAGCAAGTAATCTAAGGTTCCTAATTCCCTCAAGTCAGGGTTAGACATAACACTTACCTCGCTCTGATGGCCACTTAATTGTCAATGACAGCTTTTCCTTTGGAATTCACCTCCAAGCCACTCTTATCTATTCAAAAATGACTCAATAATGTCAAATATTGCTTAAGAAATCAATTATATTGCATAAATTAAATTTCCCATTTTCCTCCAAAAGATTGAAAAATTGACCCCGGGCCCGCTTGGTCAAAACTCGAGGTTCGGACCAAAATACTTTTACCAATTCACCCCCGAGCCTGAATATGTAATTAGTTTTGGAATCCGACCTCAAATTGAGGTCTAAATCCTCAAATTTCGAAANAATTCACCCCCGAGCCCGAATATGTAATTAGTTTTGGAATCCGACCTCAAATTGAGGTCTAAATCCTCAAATTTCGAAATTCTTAAGTTTTACCCAAAAATCCTAATTTCACCATAAAAGTTCTAGATTCTAGGTTTAAATCTTGTTATATGGTGTAAAAGATTGAAAGACAAGAGTTAGAAATCACTTACCTTAAGGTTTAGGGTTTTGAAAATATGAAGAATGAATGAAAAATCCGGTCTAAGTCCCTTTTACTCAGCTACAGGTGTCGCAATTGCGACCTGAGCTTCGCAGATGCGAAGGAACACTTGCAATTGCGATGCCCTTCACAATCCCGTTGCCTTCGCAAATGCGAGGAAAGTGTCGCATTTGCGACCACTGAACATCGCAAATGCGAGTAGATGTTCGCATTTGCGAATCTACCCTTTCCAGACTCCCATCGCAATTGCGAAGAAAATTCCGCAATTGCGAGAACATGCTGGCCCAGGCCTTCTTCACAATTGCGATAGATACCTTGAAATTGCCAGGCCTGCTTATTTCGCATTTGCGAAGCCTGATCTCGCAATTGCGAGATCAGAGGCCTGCAACAGGTTCAGTTATACCAGTAAAAGTTTCTAAGTTTAAAACATCCCGTGACCTATCCGAAACTCACCCGAGCCCTCGGGGCTCCAAACCAAACATGCCCACAAGTCTAAAAATATCATACGGACTTGCTCGCGCTATCAATTCGCCAAAATAATACCTAGAACTACGAATTTAGCACCAAATCAAATGAAATTCTCCAGAACACTTTAAAATTCATATATTCTCAACTGGACGTCCGAATCACGTCAAATCAACTCTGTTTCTCACCAAATTTCACAAACAAGTCTAAAATATCATAATGAACCTGTACCGGGTTTTGGAACCCGAATATGGACCCGGCACTAACAATGTCAAACATCAATCAATTCATAAAAACAATTAATTTTCAGACCTTTAATTTTCATCAAAAATTCATAATTTGAGCTAGGAACCTCCGAATTCGATTTCCGGCATATGCCCAGGTCCCATAATTCAATACGGACCTACCGGGACCCTCAAAATATGGATCCGAGCCCGTTTACCAAAAATACTGATTGAAGTCAACTAAAATTAACTTTTAAGGCATAAATTCTTATTTTCATAAATATTCAACATAAAAGCTTTCCGGAAACCTGCCCGGACTGTGCACGCAAATCGTGCAAGGTAAAAATGAGATTTTTAAGATTAAGAGCGCAAATTCGAGTTCTAAAACATAAGATGACCTTTTGGATCATCACAATTAGGTATTAAGTATACAAAGAATATGGAGAAAGAAGGCTACTGGGGTCAAAAACTTACAGTTAGATTAGGAGTAGGGGAGAAAGGAGTTTTCTATAAACGGAGAGCAATATCCTCTCAGCGGTTTCAATCGATCGAGAGAGAGAGTCGGTGAAGAGACGGTTCTTTTAATTCTAACAGTGATTTTGGCTTTCAATAACGACTTATGGGTGCAGTAAAAGATGTACCATTTTCTATTATTTATGAAATTAATTTTTAATGAGAAATGTGAAGGAAAAATTGCAAAAAATGAGATAATAGATAAATAGAATTGATGTTCACATAAGGCGCCACATCATTCTCCTCATGTCCCTGCTTTATATAATTATATAGATTTTTCCGTTATCTGCCAGGATGCTCTGAAAACGTAATGCACATTTTCCTAATCATGAAAAATTGCTAGCATATTCTGGATTAATCTCGGCAAAGGTCCTAATTCAACGGCGGCACGCAATAAACTTCCCTTTTAATCGCATTCAAAACAACTGCCTCAATAACAGATAAGGCTTTCAATATCCATCTAATGTGGAATGAACTGTTTAAAAATTTGAAGTTACTTCTAACTAGGTTATTAGAAAATCCGTTCTTAAACCATTCATTCAAATTCAATGAAACAAATCTTATAATGACATTATTCTATGGACGTCGTATATGGGCGAAAAACATCATGTTACATGTTGACCAAATCGATATGTAGAAAGCCTTCGGAGGTTGCCACGTGTTGTCAATAGGATACAATGACCTAGCATCGGAGGGTCGACGTCGCGAGAAGATAAAGGGTCGTTGACGAGGTCGAAGGAACTCGATAGAAGACGAGGACGAAGACGAACACTCCTTTTCGAAAAGCAGTGATAGTTAGTTTTAGGATTACTGTTCCCTAAAGAATATTCCAGTGCATATTCCTTCCAGTTGTATTATTTATGATTTCGTGGCCCATGCACCTTTATAAATAGAAAGATATATAGTTATAGAGGAGGATTTGACACTTTTTGTAAAAAACAACATATTGACATTCTCTGAAGATTCTCTTTTAATCATATACATACAAAGTTCACCTTTTTATATTTTTATCTATCTTTTCTTTCGCGATCTAAGAAGGATCGGAATATTCAAAGACTTATCATCATTCATCATTGTCAGAGGATTTATTTGGGAATCTCACCTTTGTTGGGTGACTTCTATTCATTTATTTACTTGAATATCATTTATTATTATTTATTGCTTTCTTTTATATAGTTGAGTCCTTCATTATACCATTTATGTTATTATTTATTGCTATCCAACAACACATGTGGGATATTTTCTATAAATACACTTGATCTATCATTTGGATATTAATATTAGCTAAATTAACCCTATTTCATTACAAAACTAATTGTATAAACCTAGATCTAAATTTTGTGCCATACAGTTTGGCGCCATCTGTGGGGATTCTCAGTCATGTTTTTAGTTTCCATTGGATCTATAGCTCACGTGACTTGCTAATCTAACAAACCACAGAAAATTATCTATTTTCTCTATGCGTACAAGACAAAACTCCATGGAAGGTAACCAAGGAAGTGGAACAAAGGCGACGAACAACGTCCCGTTCAACCTCATGAGTGCCATCAACGAAAGGTATGATACCCAAGATGAGAAGGTGACTTCCACGGCCTCCTCTAGACGAGAAAAGTCGCCTACACCTTTCTGCAGCACAACCAAACAAAATGGGGGAGGAGCCTCTACATCAACAGCAGAAGGGGTACCACCTATTGTAAAAAAGGCTTATGGTTGACTGACACTCTAGTCAGCGTGATCAGTAAACAAGCCCCATGCACGACCACAGAAACTACAAGAGTCCATGCAGCGCAACGCAAGAATGAACAAGACGACCAACCGAACCCTCCAACTTCTGGCAACACTCACACAATTAATAATAGTGTAGGTGATAGCGTCCTTGCCGCCGTGCTGAAAAGAATGGAAGAAATAGAAAACGAGAACAAGGAACTCAAGGAATAGATGAAACAGCACCAGGAACGGGTAGACACAATACCGGGTGCTCCTAAATTATTACCAAGAAGAGACACCAGTAGGTTTATGGAACAGCCACACAGGGAAGAAGCGGCTCCACATGTCATACCAAAGACCTTTAAGATGCCCCTATATCTTAGAATCTACGACGTAACGACCGATCCAGAAGATTATGTAACTCACTACGTCAACACCATGAAAGGCAACGACCTCACCAAAGATCATGTGTCCTCCATCTTGTTGAAAATATTTGGTGAAACGTTCACTAGAGGAGCATTGACATGGTAATCACAGCTTCCAGCTTACTTCATAGAAACATTCGGAGAGATGGCCGATAAGTTCGTAACGACGTATGCCTGGGCTAAAAAAGCTGAAACAAGGGTGAACGACATCTTCCCCATCAAGAAATCCCCAGGAGAAGGATTAAGGGACTTCCTCGCCCGATTCAACAAGGTGAGGATGACCTTACCAAACGTCTCCGAAGGGATAGTCGTGGCAGCCTTTCAGAATGGATTGAATAGAGAGGGTTCGAGGGCGACCAGAAAGCTACTGAGTTGGTTAATGAAGTACCCACCGGCCACTTGGGATAAAATCCACAATGCCTACTGTGCCGAGGTTAGGGCAGACGACGACAACCTCAACGGACCAACTCGATGACTCACCTTGGTACAATCCAAGCCCAGAAAGGTAAGTAGGGACAACACAAGGAGAGACCATCCAATATCGTAGCCAAGCAGGGAACAACATCAACCCTATGTCAGGATATCTATCCCCTCTTTTTGTCATGAAGATGGGTATATAGGACAAGATCAGGCACTCATAGGAATGATCGAGGTATGCCCCATTACTATTTGCTCACATCTATTTTGTATCACCTACAGAGGTGATCTACACCCTTGAGAAACTCGGAACGAAGGTGAAGTGGCCATCAAATATGAGGTCCGAACACCAGGAAATCTAACGCCCTCTGCTAGTTTCACCAAGAATATTGATCTCGTCCAATTTCACTCATCTATTTGAGGATATGGAAATGGTCGATGCAATAGTAATACCCAACAAGGAGTCGGGGTTGATTTTCCATAGGGATCTATGAATGGGTCTTAGGGATATATGTTATAGTGTATGAGCTTGAATTATCTTAAATTGCACTTCCACAAACTTTGGTTGTTTCTAGGTCTAATTTTAAACTAAGATTACAAACTAAGAATTTAAACTAGGAAATTATTTTTGGTTGTTTTTCAAATGATATAAAAGGCCTAGGGCTATGACCTTCACCTAGGTGTTCGCTTAATGGGTTGTAAGCCTTAAAGCTTGTTTTATTGGTCGGGGTGTATTATAGCCATCAACACTCAAATACCCACTAAATACCTCTCGGTCAGCGAGTGATTTTGCCCAATATGGCTTTCTCAAGTTGATAATAAGCTAAAGTCGGGTTTTTCTATTTCTAGATTCAACCCTTTAATTGGGTTTATCAATCTCTCGATTGATCCAATTCCTTGCTAGCCAAGTTTTCCTAGACTAAGTCTCTCTTTCTCAAGTAGAGACCCAGTCAATTAGGCATGAAATAATGTTTGCAACCATTAAATCTTCAATTAAAGGCAAGAACAAGACTAGATAATCAACACCCAACCATAAACAAGCAATAAATCAAATACCGATTAAGTTCACACACTAAGGTTGGGTCACACCTCTAGTAAAAATCTAGCTACTCATGCTTAAATTAGAAGAAAAAGTGATAATTAAAACCATATTAATGACTAAAGTGATAAAACTAATATTATAAAAGCTCAAAATAGCTAAAACTACTAAAAGAAGAAAAGTAAACAGCTGCTGATGTCAAAAGTTACAAAAGTTACCCTAAAAAGGTGAAACTATTCTATTTATACAGTGCTTGAATTTTCGGACAAAATATCCCTTTCGGAGGTTCTGTGGCCGCACAATTCCATGTGTGGTCCGCACAATTTCATGTGCGGTCCGTACTTTTCTTCAGCTTGGCAGGATTGGACTTTTGCGGCAGCACAGTTCTGAACCGCGGCCGCATCTCTCTCTTTTCTGCGGTCCGCACATTTCTGAGTGCGGCCGCACATGGTTCTTCTGCGGACCACACAAATGCAATTGCGGACACACAACTGATCTTCTACGGCCGCACAATAATCGTGCGGTCCGCACTTTCTTTTAGATTGAAATGAGAACTCTCGGAACTTCTAATCTTTCTTAGCTTCTGCGGCCGCACATTTCATGTGCGGACCACACTTTGCACTTGTCTCTGCTAAACCTTCCTTCACAATCTGCGGCCACAGATGATATTCTGCGGTCCGCACTTTGAGCTTCTATGCCTGTTTTTGTTCTTGAGTTCAAATTACTCATTCTTGAGTTGGATTTCATCTTAGTGGCTCATTTTCCAATACTCATACAATTAAGCATATTGTATCAGTTTTCGGGAACACAATTAAATAATTTTAGGCTAAAACGAAAGTTAAAAGGCGCTAATAAGTAGTCAAAATCCCCACTTATCAACTCCCCCAAACTTAAGCTTTTGCTTGTCCTCAAGCAAATAAGGTAATTCCACCTCCACAAGTTAAGAGTTATTCCAGCTAATCTAAGATGCATCAATCATACATCAATTGGGACCAACAATTACCCACAACACTTATGAATTATCAACAAGACAATGATTTGAATTTTTAAGCACAAATAGTTCTAATATGACACTTGAGCATCAAGAGTTGACTTTATTCATCAAGGAAGCTCGCTCTTTCATGTAGGTCGTTGTGGATCCCAAACTCCTCCTCCTCTACTTTCCGTTAGCATATCTCACTTAAGAATGTAGCACTCAATTCAAAGATTAGATCACCACTAATATAAGTTCACTCGGCTAGAGATCATGTAGGGCTTTTTCGAAATGTAATGAAGCCTTTTGGACTAAGGTTGGATATGTTGGAATAGAACGGGTTCATCTTTCCTTAAGCACTCCATTTTCTCTTTTCGGCTCATGCTTTGCCTACTGGTTGAGGCATTTTCTTTTTTCTTAGGGAAACTAGAGAGACTTAGCATCACTCTTTCTTGGTCATGATATTCATTTTCTCCTTCTTTACTTTCTCCATGCTTTGCATCATTACTATTTCTTTGAATCCCTTCGACTCTTCAACTTATTCACTTTCTTTTTGCATTTTTGTTCTTTTTTTTTCTTGCCTTTCCTTTTCTTTATTTCTTTTCTCTTTTTGTGCTTTGATACCTTTTTCAAACTCCTCGTCTCTCCCCCAAACTTATATTTTAGCCAATTATTTCTCAAGAGTGTTAAGGGAAGCTCGGGTGCCAAGAGAGGGTCACTACAAAAACGGTTAAAGGCTTGTAACATGGTTATCAAATGGAAAGGTTTTAGGCTCAAATGGGTTGACTAGGGATAACAACATTGGTAGGTCATGGAAAATTTAAAACGGGTCAAAGAGAGCCTACAATCACTTTTCAAGCCAAGCAAAACTTAAAATTTCACCTAGAAACACATTCGGGGCAAGTTCTAGACCATTTGCACGGGTACTTGGACTTGCAACAAAAATTTTTCACCTCTCACGCAGCTGGATTGTTAAAGAAAAATAGAGTCGAGGGCCCACAATGACCATATTCAAGATTGAAAATCACTATGGCTCGACTAAACCACTTGATGAATGACTAAGTCAACACAAGAGTCACAATGTCACTAACTAGAGCTATTTCTTTTTCAAAAACCTTGTTTTTAACCATTAGCACATAGTTAAGTGTGTTGGTACCAAGTGAAGCATGTTTGACTCTTCGACCTTAGCCCAATTAGGTCTTTTTATTCATTATTACTACTATTCTTACCTAAAACACCAAAAACGGACTCAATCCCTTAAGAAGGTTGTCACGCCATCCATCATTGGGAAGAATCACCCGGTTCACACAAAAACTAACTTTGGAAAGAACCATGGCATTAAGAAAACCAAATGCTTATTGACCACTAAAAACATAAAAAGAAGCTACAAAATTAAAAAGAAGTTATTAGACTAAACAAGAAGCTACTGAATTACACATTGACTAATAAGAAAATAAAATAAAAAAGCTACAAAGCATGAATGAATATACATAATGAGAGAGGAAAAGAGAAAATATATACATCAATATAGAGAGAGAATAATATATACATAATGCAAAGAAAAAGAAAAGAAAATGTTATCAGTTATTACAAACCAAATGTCAAATTATCCAAATATCAAATAGACTCCACCCCCGAATAAAAATAAGCATTTTCCTCAATGCTTAACAAAATAAGAATAGGGAAAGGTAAGAGTAAAGAGGACTCCCTATGTGGCCTTGGACATCTCTGTATCCATAGCAGCGTCACCGCCCTCAGCCTATTCTGGCTCTCATCATCCCCAGTTCTGGGAGTAACTGGGTTGGTGAATATCTGGCGCACTGCCTCAACAGTGTCAGCAGCCATGTCTAGCTCCTCAGACTGGCCAGATGGTGCCACTGGAGTTGCTGATGCTGGTGGGTCTGACCCTATGAGCAAATCGAATGGAAGCTCCCCAACTGCTGCTATCTTGATCACCTCTATCCTCAACCT
>AWOL01S0076045.1:3545-19035 GCA_000715115.1 Nicotiana otophora | reverse complement strand
GAATAATATATCAGTTTCTCTCTATACTTGTCTTTACTTTACTGTCTTTATTTTATAACAAGGATAACTTTGTTAAAAAATAAAAAAGAGTACAATCGAGCCAGCGGAGGTTAAATCTTGGAACTTCTTGGACTTATTGAACCCGCTTGACCATTGCTCCACAACCTTCGTGCTTGTCAAGTGGGTTCATTTGCAGCAATATAACAAGAAAATTATCTTTTTCCAATATAATTTATATATATAAACAGTATATTGTTCTGCGAAGCGAATTCAGTTGAACTCGCTAGCTTCAACATGGGTCCGCCCCTGCTTATAGCATCATTTTTAGTATGATTGATAACCGTAAAATTAAACATCATTGGTACTTCTTTTACTGGAAATACTTGTTGGCACAGTAGTGCAAATTATGAAAGCCCTTCTAGTTAGACAGAGTCTAGTTAAATCCAAACTTATGTATTATATTTGGAAGAATACCATATTCACAATTTCATTGGAATTATAAACGTGAGGTTCGTTAATGACTAAAGTGATCGAATCATTATGAATACTTAATTTCAAAGTAATGGTTAAGCCTATCTCAATATATTATCCATAAATTGTGAAGCTTATCAATGACATAATAAATATTGGGTAAACTAAAGTTCTCGATTATAAGATATTTATGGATTGCCCAAAGGTTAATCGTTTGTTACACTTTATACTGGACACTTTCAGAGCATTAACGAATGAGCATATTCTATTTACAACACTTGCTCTTCACTCGCACTCTGCTTCTATTACGACCTTTAACGGACTTAATTTTTCGGATTGGTGCGAACAGCTCAAATTCCATCTTGGAGCTTTAGATCTTGATGTCACACTTTATACTGAGAAACCAGCTAATATAACTAAAACTAGCACTGCTGAAGAAAAGTTCTACTTTAAGCACTGGGATAAGTCCAACAGACTAAGCCTAATATTTATGCGAATGAATATTGCGGGCAATATTAAGACTACTCTTCCCAAAACTGAAAGCGCGAAAGAACTTATGAAACTTGTGGAAGAATGCTCCCAAACTACTGATAAGTCTCTTGCTGGGACATTAATGGGTACTTTAACCACCATAAAATTTGATGGTTCACGTACCATGCATGAGCATGTCATTGAAATGACAAATATAGCAGCAAGACTTAAGACTTTGGGAATGGAAGCGGATGAGAATTTCCTTGTTCAATTCATTATTAACTCATTACCATCTTAGTATGGTCCTTTCCAAATAAACTACAACACCATGAAAGATAAATGGAACGTGCATGAACTGCACGGAATGCTGGTTCAAGAGGAAACAAGGCTTAAGAATCAAGGCATCCACCCCATTAACCTTGTAGGCCATCAAGGAGCTGGAAAAAAATGAAAGAAACATGGAACGGTTAAACAGAGGCAACATAGTGTCAATGAGTCCTCTTTTGAAGTACGTAAGAAGAAACACAAGAATGATAATTGTCGTTTCTGTGAAAAAACTGGACACTTTCAGAAAGATTGCTTGAAACTTAATGCATGGTTCGTGTAACGACCCGACCGGTCATTTTAAGCTCCAGCACATCGTTCAGTGATTTGGGGTCATGAGCAGCTTCACTTTAGGTATTATGACTTGTACGCGTGGTCGGAATTTAATTTCGGGAAGTTCGGAGTTGATTTGGAAAGCAAATTCTAATTTCGGAAGCTTTAAGTTGGAGGAATTGACTAAAGGGTAATTTTTGAGTAAACTGCCTCAGAATCGGGTTATGAAGGTTCCAACAGGTTCGTATGATTATTTTGGACTTGACGTGTGTCCGGGTCGGGTTTTGGATGACCCGGGAACATTTTGGCGCCTATTGTGGAAGTTGGCATTTTGAAAGAATTTCATAAATTTGGGTTGAAGTGTATTTCAATATTATCGATGTCTGTTTGAAATTCTGAGACTAGGAAGAGCTCCGTATGGCGATTCTGGTGTTGGAAGTGCCCCCGGAAGTGGATTCAGAGGTCCGTATGTCATTTTGGGGTCATTTGGCGAAAGTTAAAAATTTGAAGGTTTTTGAGATGTTTGGCCGGAAGTGGACTTTTTGGTATCGGGGTCGAATTCCGATTTTGGAAGTTGGAGTAGGTCCGCAATGTCAAATGTGACTTGTGTGCAAACTTTAAGGTCAATCGGACGTGATTTGATAGGTTTCGGCATCGATGGTAGAAGTTGAAGTTTCAAAGTTCACTAAGTTTGAATTGGAGGGTGATTCGTGTTTTTAGCATTGTTTGATGTGATTTAAAGGCTCGACTAAGTTCGTGATGTACTTTGGAACGTGTTGGTATATTTTGTTGAGGTCCCGAGGGCCTCGGGTGGATTCCGGGTGGTTAACAGATCGAATTTGGAGTTGAAGAAAGAGTTGAAGCAGCTGGTGTCTGGTGCAATCGCACCTGCGAGAAAGGGGCCACAGGTGCGAGCCCGCAGGTACGGCGTTATGGTCGCAGAAGCGGTCCTGGACCACCTGGGCAAGGGCCGCAGATGCAGAGTTGGAGGCACTGATGCGAATCCGCAAGAGCGGTCAAGGCTCCGCAGAAGCGGTCTCGCATAAGTGAGCCGCTGATCGCAGAATTGGACAAGCCGGCTAAGGGGGAAAACCGCATCTGCGAGGTTATTTCCGCAGATGCGGTTGGCTAGCCGCAAAATCGGAAATCGTAGCTGGGCAGAATGTTTTAAAGCTAGGTTTGGGTTCATTTCACCCATTTTCCACACGGCTTGGGCGATTTTTGGAGCTCTTCAAGGGACTATTTTCGCCATCCTATGCAAGGTAAGTGATTCCCACCTATTGCAAGTTAAGTACTTGGTTTACATATGGATTTAGACTTGAAATTTGTATAAATTTGGGATTTTTGGTAGAAAAAACTAGAAATGGATATTTGTGGATTTTGACCACGAAATTGGAAATGGAATTTGGAATAAATTGTATATTTGAGTTCATGGTGATATGGGTAAGGTTTATCTTCGAAAATTTTCGAAATCCAGGCACGTGGGCCCGAGGGTGATTTTTATCGACTTTTTAAGCGGAGTTAGGAATGGTTATAAATTAGATTATAATAAGTATTAGAGTGTGTATTTATGGATTTGCACGTTTATTGACTAGTTTTGGAGTGTTGGGCATCGGTTTGAGTTATTGGAAGGGCTTGGGAGTCGGTTATGGAATTTCGGAGCGAGGTAAGTCTCCTTTCTAACCTTGTAAGAGGGAACTTACCCCATAGGTGAACTTAATTAATATGTGTTGTTATTTGTGGGGGCTATGTACGCATGAAGTGACGAGAGTCCATACGTAGCTACTATTCCTGTTTCTATCCGGGTAGTTTTAGGTTTACACCATGCTTGTGGATACCGTTATTTGATTATATTTGTTAACTGTATCAAATAGAACTGAGTTGAGGATTTTTAAGGATTTAAAAGCTTCAAGCCGAATTGTCTTTATTTTGAAAAGAATCAAGAAAGGGTTATGATTTATTGATAAATTTATATTTGACCGCGTCGAATGTATGATCCGCGAGCGGGGTAATGCATCTATGATTCGCGTCGTTCGACCCTCGGCAGTGCACAATTTACATTTATGTTGGATAGGGGCGAACGTCCTTGGTGGTATTCGTGTGTGATAATAGAACTGGAAGTTTTTTTTATAATCGGTATAAATTCATTGTTTGTGTGATCATATGTTTTAAAGGAAGGAAGTGATTCAAGCTCTTAAATATTTCTGAAGACTTGTTTAGTTATTTCTTGTTCTGAGTTTTATTGTTATATATATCTTGCTTAATTAGAATTTCATATTATCATATTGTTGGACCTTAATAAGTGTCGGAGTCGACCCCTCGTCACTACTTCTTCGAGGTTAGGTGGGATACTTACTGGGTACACGTTGATTTACATACTCATGCTACACTTAATGCACGTTTTTGTACAGGTGCATATATGTCTAGTGGCCTCGTGGGTGCAGAGGCGCGATTATTGCGGGGACTTAGGTGAGCTGCCTTTCACGTTACGAGTCCACAGTCAGCAGAGTCTCCTTCAGAGTATTTATATTTTCCTGTCTAATTTGTATTCCGGACAGATATTGTATTTTATATTCCTAGTTGATGCCCATGCACTTGTGACACTGGATTTTAGGCGATTATGGGTTGCACTGTGTTGGAATTTTTAAAAATATTTTTATTTATTTTGTAAACTTCATCTTTTACTATTTAATTGAAGGAAATATGATTTCAGAAATATTAAAAATGAGAGCCAAATTAAGTATTTATTTTTGAATTGTTTGACCTCGGTGTCCGGCGCCATCACGACCTTTAATGAATTTTGGGTCATGACAGTTCAAGAAGAAAGGTAAGCCTTGCGCTTTTTTACGTGTCTCGAATCAAATTTAACTGAAGTTCCTTATAATACTTAGTGGATTGGCTCTGGTTCTATTGTTCATGTTTCTAATACGATGCAGGGATTCCTTACAACCCATACCATAAATCAGAATAAAAGATTTGTGTACATGGATAATAGAGTGAAGGATCCAGTTGAAGCTATCAGGACTTATCGTTTAATCCTAGACATTGGACGTACTTAAACTTATTTGAAACTTTTTATGTACCTTCTCTTTCAAGAAATTTAATTTTTTTGTCTAAGTTGGATAAAGCTGGATATTGTTTAAATTTTGGAAATGGATGTTTCATTTTGTTTAAGAATAATCATCTTATTGGTTCTGGTATTATTTGTGATGGCTTATACAAATTGAGTCTTGATAATCTATTTGCCGAAACTCTCTTAACTCTGCACCATAATGTTGGAACCAAACATAGTTTGGTGAATAAACACTCTGCTTACTTGTGGCATAAACGTTTAGGTCACATATCCAAAGAAAGACCGGAAAGATTAGTTAAGAATGAAATCCTTTCATATTTGGATTTTACAGACCTTAATATTTGTGTGGATTGTATTAAAGGAAAACAAACAAAATGCACAAAGAAAGGAGCCACAAGAAGCACACAACTTCTTGAAATTATACACACTGATATATGTGGTCCCTTTGATGTCACTTCTTTCAGTAAGAACAGATACTTTATCACCTTTATTGACAACGTTTCACATTATGGATATGTCTATTTGTTGCATAAAAATTTCAAGTAGTGAATGCCTTAGAGGTATTTATTAATGAGGTTGAAAGACAACTAGACAAAAAGGTGAAAATAATCAGGTCAGATAGAGGTGGTGAGTATTATGGAAGATATGACAAAACTGGACAACACCTTGGTCCATTTGCTAAATTCCTTAAAAAGCGTGACATATGTGCTCAATACATAATGTCTGGCACACCACAACAAAATGGTGTGGCAAAAAGGCGGAATCGTGCATTAATGGATATGGTTACGAGTATGTTAAGTAATTAATCTTTACTTATCTCATTGTGGATGTATGTATTAAGGATTGTCTTTACCCATCTCATTGTGGATGGATGCATTAAGGACTGCCCTTTACTTGCTAAATAGGGTTCCTAGTAAAGCAATTCCAAAGACTCCTTTTAAACTTTGGACTAGTAGGAAACCTAATTTGAGGCACTTGCATGTTTGGGGTTGCCCGGTAGAGATAAGAATTTATTATTCACAAGAAAAGAAACTGGATTCAAGAACAATCAATGTTTTCTTCATTGGTTATCCAGAAAAATCAAATGGGTATAGATTTTACTGTCCTAATCACAGGACGAGAATAGTTGAAACTGGAAATGCTAGGTTCATTGAGAATAGTGAAGTTAGTGGGAGTGAAGAACCACGTAATGTGGAAATTAAAGAAGTCAGGGTGCAAGTTCCTCTACCTTGCACTTCTTCTAAACTTGTCATTCCAGAAGTTGTTGTACAACTTAACAATCAGCAAGAACAACAAATAAATGATCATACTACTAACAATAAAGTTACAATTAATGAACCTACAATAGATGAACCAAAAGAAGTAGCATTAAGAAGGTCTCAAAGACAAAAGAGATCTGCTATGTCAGAAGATTATTTAGTTTATCTACATGAGTCAGAAATGTTTTGGAATTGTTAATGATCCAGTTTTATTTTCACAAGCCATTGAAAGTAATAATTCTGATAAATGGTTAGATTCTATGAAATATGAGTTAATGTCGATGGAACAGAATAAGGTTTGGGATCCTGTTGAATTACCAAAAGGTTGCAAAAGAGTCGGGTGTAAATGGGTCTTTAAGACCAAACGCGACTTAAATGGCAACATCGAACGTTACAAGGCCAGACTTGTTGCCAAAGGTTTCACTTAAAAAGATGGCATTGACTATAAAGAGATATTTTCACCGGTCTTTATAAAAGATTCACTCAGAATTATAATGGCTTTAGCATCTCATTATAACTTAGAGCTACATCAAATGGATGTACATACTACTTTTTTAAATAGAAATTTAGAGGAAGAAGTTTATATGGATCAACCAGAGGGGTTTGCCATTAAAGGAAAGGAACACGTTGTGTGTAAATTTAAGAAATCAATATACGGACTTAAACAAGCTTTCCGACAGTGGTATCTTAAATTTAACGAAACTATTGTCACCTTTGAATTTAAGGAAAAAATATGTTGATCGGTGTATATATCTGAAGGTCAGTAGGAGTAAGTTTATTATGTTAGTCTTGTATGTCGATGATATCTTGCTTGTTTCTAATGATCTTGGCATGATGCATGACACCAAGAAATTTCTTTCTAACAACTTTGAAATAAAAGATATGGGAGAGGCATCCTATGTAATCGGGATAGAAATATTCCAAAACATATCACAAGGATTATTGGGGTTATCTCAGAAAGCCTATATTAATAAAGTGTTAGAGAGATTTAGAATGGAAAAATGCTCATCAAGTCCCGTTCTAATTCAGAAAGGAGATAAATTCAGTCTCAATCAATGTCCTAAGAATGAATTGGAACGTGAACAAATGAAAGATATTCTTTATGCATCTATAATTGGGAATTTAATGTATGCCCAAACATGTATAGGGCCAGACATCAGTTTTGTTGGTGGAATGCTGGGCAAATATCAAGTAATCTGGGAATGGACTACTGGAAGGCTGCAAAGAAAGTGTTGTGATACTTGTAAGGGACAAAAGATTATATGCTCACTTATAGAAGATCTGATCATCTTGACGTGATTGGTTATTCAGATTCAGATTATGCTAGTTGTATGGATACAAGAAAATCTACATTTGGTTATTTATTCTTGTTAGCTAGAGGAGCAATATCATGGAAGAGTGTGAAGCAGTCTGTTATAGTTGCATCCACCATGGAAGCTGAATTTGTGGCATATTTTGAGGCTACAATTCAGGCTAATTGGCTGCGAAACTTTATTTCGGGACTTGGACTAGTCGACAATATTACCAGGCCGCTGAAAATTTATTGTGATAATTCCGCGACAGTCTTTTTATCTAAGAACGACAAGTATTCAAAAGGTGCTAAGCATATGGAAGTGAAATACTTTACCGTCAAAGAAGAAGTCCAGAAACATAAAGTGTCAATTAAACATATTAGCACTAAACTTACGATTGCCGATCCTTTGACGAAAGGATGATCGCCCAAAATATTTATCGAACATGTTGAAAGAATGCGCATTATTAATAGCAATGTATGACTTTATATAAAAATTATGTTTATGCAATTGACACTTTGAGCTCATTTAAACATATGTTTTTGGTATTCTATACTTATTTTCTCTTATATACATAATGTTGAGAATAACGATGACAGATTATGGCTTAGATAAAGATATTCTATGCATTAACATTGGACCATTTAAGTATTATTTTTACATGTTGTATTGGTTAATAGACTAATATTATAGTACATGGAAGGGACTATATCGAGTAAGTGATGTACGACCGCCACGACTCATATTAGTTTACTTATTTAATAACAACGAATGATGTTTCCAATAAAAGAAGGATTTAGCATTAATTGTGCGCATAATTTAAATATTTATTAAGCCATTAAATAAATAATTCACGTGTGCCAAGTGGGAGAATATAAAATATGGCCCACGTTGGTTACAAGTTATTTTGGGTTTAATATATATTAAATTAAATGTGCTAAATTCCTACTGGCTACTTGGGGAAGTTAATTTTATTAAAACTCCCCACTCTGATGGAAAGTGGGATTATGCGTTAAAACTACCGGTCCTCCCTTTTTGTTTTTAAAAAGGCAAATAATAACATATTCCATCGTTGTTGTTCTGAAAGAAAGCAGAAAGAAAAGAGAGAGAAATAACTTTCTTAATCACAAGTAAAGGTCACACAATTCCGTTGCGAATCATCAATGGAATCGAGTATGTTTTTTGATGTATGCATTTTATGTGAAAATTATATAGTTTCACGGTTCTAAATAATTGATAGGATTTTACATAATTTGCTTATGAACCACAATCTAAAACATGAAATATCCTTACACTTATCCCATCATGAACTTATTAACTAGTCATTTCTAATTCATTTTCTCTTGTATTAGTAGACTTAAATCGTAATTCACAATTAATTTAACTTATATACACTGTCAATATAAAGAACTTTTACCTCCTCTGATTTCTTTCATTGGGAGTTGGTTTTCTCCCTTCTGGTGGAGAATTGCTTCTTCCCTATTAGTGACTGTTAAATATATGTATCCAAAACAGTAAAGGCCAAAAAGGCTGGGAAAATATAATAACCAGAAACTTTAAATAATGTCGAATCCACATAAATCACTATGTTCTTAAGGAATTTAATTTTCTCTTTGTTGGCCAAGGTACGGATTAATTCCTCCCAGGATAAAGAGAAATATATAGTGTCGGGGAGAAGGAAGAGGGCTCTTTACCAGTATCATAGCTGGGAGAATGAAAGCATTAGTGGGACGATCTTTTGTTCGATCTGCCTTCTATAACAGCAGCACTTCAAATTAAATTACAGAATTTCGACTAACTCGAAGAGCGGAGCAATCACACTTAACATTTTATTTGAAAAAAAAATGTAAAGAACGAGGGAGAAAGTTTTCAAAAATTTTGATGTGTAAAACTAAGGTCAAGCCTTTGAATTTATAGCCTACAAGTTGGAGAATCAAAAAGTGCGAAGATGGCCGTTTGAAAAATGCCATGTGGCATTACGAAAAAATTATTTGACCACAACCAAAGTAAAAACAACAATTATGCAAGGCTTGCCTTCTTCTCAACTCTTTAAGAGATAGTAGAAAGGCTTAGGCCCTATAACTTTCTTCTATTTATTCCATATGAAATAATATCCATACGTTTTTCCCACCTTGCAAAACATCCAACAGTGACAATGGAGGTTTTAAAATTTTCTCGCCATTTTCATCAACAATCAAATCACAAAATTACTATTTTCATCCATCCATTACCATTGCATTGCCCAAGTCCCAATCACACTCTTGTTCATCATCCACCGGTCAACTTTTTCTACCAATTACCATTGCTCATTTTATAATCGTCATTGGCAACATGTCACTAGACCATCATATAATCATCTCTTCTCTTTGTTCTATCACAATATTATAATTGTTATTTTTTCGACATGTTCTATCTATGGATGCTGATATCGGTACTTGCATCCTTCCGGACAACAAACATGCATTCTGCTCCTTAGTCCAGCTATATTTGTAAAATCTAGCCTTGACACATTGCTAATTTACATGGCGACACGGCGCTACTTAGGATAAGTATCTATCCGGGGATAGGGATGAACCAAGGAATGAATAAGCATTGGAAGTTTGCATTTGCGTGAAATAACTTCAACCTAGTAACTCCTTTCCGGGGAGATAGAAGCAGTTCCCCCGAGATGCACTACGAGGACGGCTCCGGGGACCTATCAATGAAGTTGTAATTCGGAGTCTTGTCTAGTCTTCAACAATCTCTAAAATATTCGAGGTTCACTCATATCCACTACGCCTGACGCTTATCTTACAACCGACGAGTATTTTGGTAGTTAACAACCACCCAGATCAACGTGTAGGAGTTGAACTATATAGGGATGTAATGTTAGGCTTAGACTATAAATATCTCCACTTCCCTCACTTGTAATACATTCTAATTCCGCTATACTCACTCATTATTATATGCAAATTTTGCTTTTGTCAAGCTTGGTGATTGATCGTTATTTCGCAACATTGTGGATCAAAAATAATCTCAATAAGATTATTCTTTTCTTTGCTTACCAACTTTAATCGCATTATTATCGTCATTTGTTGCTTACTTAGTCTAGCTAAAGGATTTATTCAACTAAGCTCAGATTTGAACAGATGTTAGTAGTCTCATTAAATATAAATTTGATTATTTTATCTTGAAACTATTTTTGGGTTAGAGGTCCGCGGTGAATCCCTAGCAATTGAGCGTTTGAATCAAAGACTTAGTTGTTTGTTCTCATTAAAATGCTTAATTCTCACTCATTTATCAATTTCCTTTATACTTTGTAACTCAAAATGACTGGAAAGAATGATCAGCCAACTAATCAGAGCAAGGTGACACAACTTAGTGGACAATCCGGGGACTCCATGAATCCGCAAGGAAAGAAAGTCCCACCTACGGGTAAAGAGGTACCGATTAGCGAAGATGCAACACCCAACAAAGGAGCTCCACTCCACAAGGACGTGTCACAGAACAAAGACTTGCCTTCCAACATGGACTTGCCGACCCATAGATTTACCGAATAGAGTGGAAAATCCTGTAGGGCGTTTCCCAAGAGGCGTTACCCCGGAGAAGTTCCTGTAGGGCGTCACCTCAAAGAAATTCCTTGGATCAGCCTAGTTTAGAAGAAACCTTGAATTCTTTTATAGCTTAACATCAGTACTTGAATGCTCAAATAGGTATAATGTTTGATGTATTGACTGGGAGTAATAACCATAACAGCACACCAATCCTGCAAATAGGAGTGATTCCAGCCGTGGATACCCCTAACTCATTACTGAAGGCTTCCAAAATTCCTGATAATTTTGAGGCAAGAGGGTCATGTACGGCTGTTAAAAAGCATGGTTCTAACTCTGTAGGAACCGCTTAAGGATTAAATAGAGCGCATCGAGAAAGTTCCAGAGATTCTCCCTTATGATCAAGAAATCCAACACGGACAAGTACTCGCAACAACCCTAAGCCTAGCGCAATGCCCATGGCAATTCCAAAGAAATTCAGAATGCTGAACATTCTAAGATATAATGGAACATCAGATCCAACAGACCACCTCATGGCCTACACAACTGTCATCAAGGGAAATGATTTACCCAAGGCAAAAATTGAATAAGTCCTTGTCAAGAACTTCGGCGAAACTCTAAGAAAGAGTGTCTTGACTTGGTATTCTCATTTTCCTGCAAATTCAATTAACTCTTTTGCTAAGCTTGCAGATGCATTCGTGAAAGCCCATAGCGAGGCACAAAAGTGTAAAAATGGATGAAAGATATCTTTAAGATAGTGTAAGGGAAGAACGGGATACTTTAGGACTTCGTTGAATGACTCCGGAGGGAGAGGATGTTGCTTCCCCCTATACCAGACAATTGAGTTGCCATTGCCTTTGCCCAGAATTTGAACGAGATGAATTCTGAAGTTACAGGGTATTTTAAAGATAACCTATGATAATTCCCGCCAACGACTTGGAATGAAGTTTATAACTATTACAGCACCAAGCTCCAGGTTGAAAAAGATCTGCGTACACTCCTCGGCTTTGGAAATCGAGAAGCCCATAGAAGCAGGAGTCCTGAGGTAACACCCAGGTGTGTTGAACCTGCCCGAGGAAATCCTAAAGGTGGATACGAGCCTTATCATAGTCTTGCCAGACAAACACATGATATGAGGTCAGAACCAGCACGGGACCACAGGCGAAGCAACCTCAAAAACACTAGGGGACTGCCCAGAAGGGCAAGGAACCCGAGATATCACGAGACAATGATCATTATCTTAGACACAAGTCGGCTGATTACAACTTTAACTTTAACACCACAGAACTGATAGCAGTACTCTGAGGCATGGGAGACAAAGTGAGATGACCAAGGAAATGAGAACAGATCCCAGCAAAAGAAGGCAGGCCCATTGGAGTTAATTCTACGGCGACCATCACATAAAATCATAGAATGCAAGGTCCTATAGGGCGAGGTGGATTGACTCCTCAAGATAGGTTACCTTACGGAGATTTTCAGTGAAAAGGCAAACTATCCTATATGCAAAACAAGAACAATAAAGAACTACCCTGGGCTCCATCTCCAAAACGGGTGGTTAATGTCATCTTCGAGGCAAAGAGGTGAACGGTGTCACATATACATCCTTGAAGAAGCTCTCAAAAATATCCATTAACCGCGAGAAACGCACTCGGTACACCCTGATCAGAGAAGAAATCACTTTCAGCAATGAAGATGCAGATAGATTGATCATGCCACAAGACAATGGTCTGGTAATTACGTTACGAATTGATAACACTGATGTTAGGCATGTTTTAGTTGATCCAGGTAGCTCAGCCAACACATCCAAATATGAGTGGTTGAGGAGATGCAGCTTGTGGATCAAATTGTCCCAAAAGCATTACTACTCTCTCGATTCAACAACTCTAGTGAGATGACCAAAGGTGGGATTACTCTACTGAGTTTTGCAGGAGGGGTAACTAAGGAAACCCTGTTCCAAGTAGTAGCGAGAGATATGACCT
Source organism: Nicotiana otophora (assembly GCA_000715115.1). Lineage (NCBI taxonomy): Eukaryota > Viridiplantae > Streptophyta > Magnoliopsida > Solanales > Solanaceae > Nicotiana > Nicotiana otophora. The sequence continues at coordinate 6,363 of AWOL01S0076045.1, read as the reverse complement.
ACAATGCTATTCTAGGTCATATACGACATGTATGCAGTACTATCAACCTTGCACAAGTGATAAAATTCCCTTCACCATAAGGAATTAGGGAGATCCGGGGAGAGCAAAGCACCGCCTGAGAAGTTAATTCAATTGCAATTGCCAATAACCTTCACAAAAAGGAAACAAACAAATAGCAATTACAACACATGTTTCGGAGCAGAGTGAGTCGACTCTTGAGGATAAAATCATCGAACTAGAAAAGGCTGGTGCTGTAGAATCAACTACCAAAGAGTAGAAGGAAGAGATTTTCTTCATCCATTGGATAAAGAGGAAGGTCTATAGTGGTTCAGAGCTGGCCCTCAAACAGAATGTAAGTTAATTGAATTTTTACGTGCTAACATAGACTGTTTTACTTAGTCTCATGCAAACATAAAAGGGATCCCACTCGAGGTAATGACACATAAACTGAATGTCAACCCAAATTGTCGCTCGGTCAAACAAAAAATAGAAATATCATACCTGAGCGGAATACAATTATGGAATGAAGGTAGCCAAACTGTTGAACAACGAATTTATCTGAGAGGTAAAATATCCAGATTGGCTAGCCAATGTCATGGTGGTACCCGAAAAGAAAGGCAAACTGAGGGTATGCCTCGATTACACGGACCCCAATAAGGCTTGCATAAAAGATTTCTTCCCCAAGCCAAATATTGACCAACTTATAGACTCCACTGTCAAACATGAGTTGCTGAGTTTCTTAGATGCCTATTCGGGGTATAACTATATAAATATGGACTTAGGAGATCAGGAGAAAACATCCTTCATAACTGATGGGGGGACATGTTGCTACAATTTCATGTCATTCGAGTTAAAGAACGCCGGTGCAACATATCGAAGGCTCGTCACCCAAATGTTCAAAGATTACATTGGGGAATCCATGAAAGTATACATTGATGATATGTTGGTCAAATCGGTCTAAGAAGATGATCATCTTGATCACCTAATGGAGGAATTTTCTATCCTTTGGAAGTACAACATGAAGCTAAACCCAAGAAATGTAACTTCGGAGTGGGATCAAGTAAGTTTTTTGGTTTCTTGATTTCTAATAGAGATATAGAAGTTAACCCTGCGCAAATATAGGACATTAAGGAAATCCCAAATATATAAGAGAACCAGAAAGATGTAATGAGGCTGACTAAACGTATAGTAGCACTCGGTCGATTCATATCCCGCTCCTAAAAAAGGTATCACAAAATCTTCATATCACTAAAGAGAAAAAAAGACTTCTACTGGAACCTCGAGTGTCAACGAGCACTAGGGGACCTAATACCTATCAAATCCACAACTTTTATTCAAGCCTTGCTAGGGAGAACAACTACTGGTGCATTTAGCCGTATTGGAAATGGTTATAAGTGTTGTATTGGTGCGAGAGGACAAAGATACACAATCTCCAATTTATTATGTTAGTAAGGTACTTATAGACACTGAAACCAAGTATCAGCCTATAAAAGTTAGCTTTAGCACTCATAATAGCCTCCCAAAAGATAAGGCCTTATTTTTAGTGTCACCTTATTTCCGTGGTGACCACTTTCCCGCTGTAGAATATTCTTCATAAGCCGAAACTCTCTGGACGGCTTGACAAATGGGCAGCTGAACTAAGTTTATTTAATATAGCATATCAACCTTGCACCACCACTAAGTCACAAGTCCTAGTCGACTTTGTTGCTGACTTTAGTGAGAGTATATTCCCGGAAGCTGATTAAAACTTCCGGAACGGCTTCGGTACTCTGGACCTTTTACACAGATGGCTCAATGAGCACCAAAGGCTTCAGATTAGGTATTGTGCTTACAACTCCAACCGTTAACGGTATGTCAAGCTATTAAATGGCATTTTATAATTAATAATGTATTAGAGTATGAGGCTGATAATCGGCTTAATGTATGCATATTTTGATATATACCGCCTCATATTTTGCTCATGTCTCGATGATTTGAGATGTTTAATATGATTATTTGTGCTAAATTTTGGTATTTCTATGTGTAGGAATCATTCAGATGCAATTTGGGACGAAAGAGCGCGAATTAGAGCAAAATCGGGACAAAATCGCAAAAAGGGAGATTTGAGGGCCACAGCTAGCGTGGGGCGCTGGCTGTGGCGCAATTTACAGTAGCCAAAATGTTTGAGCGCCAGGGCCAGCGCCCCACGCTGCCCTGGACGCTCAAGATGGGAAAGTGTCCTTTTTCGACTAGGACTCGGTTATTTCGACCCCTAGACGCCCCCAACTCATATAAAAGCAAACCTAAACCTATTTTTGAGAGGAGGACGTGATTTAGAGAAAGGAGGGAGGCGCCAAACACTCGAAAGCAAGGATTTGATTAATTCTTCCATCCCTTTCCTAGTATTCATTGATTTTATATTTGAAAATATTATTTTTGATGATTGTATGAACATGAGTGGCTAAGAAACCTATTGTTCTAGGGTCATGGGTATACATGAATGTTGATGTTTGAAGTTTAATTTGACGAAGTTGATTTTATCATATTGGGTTATTTATTTAATTTTGTTTTTAATTATTTTGCTGAGTAGCTAACAGTGAAATACTATCTACGAATCTAGAGTTAAACTCGAAAGTGGGAACTCTAGATTGCATATAGAATTAAATAGAGCAAGTTCTTAAACCCGGGCATCGGGGAACAGATTCGCAATTAGGATAGACATATACCCAATTGCCTTGCTTGGTTGCAATACATGAATTGTAAATGCGTTCTTGTTAATCTTAATTTCATAGACATATATGTATTAAGTTAGCTTAAATAGGCGAGTAAGGACTCGACA
>AWOL01S0076044.1:0-45366 GCA_000715115.1 Nicotiana otophora | reverse complement strand
GTTTTGATTTTTTGAAGGGGGGAGGGGTGGGGACGGTTCTGTTTTGGGTGAAGGGAAGGAGACGATATATGTATATGTATAGCGTCTTTTGTTAAGACGCTATATATATAGCTTTTAACAAAGGACGCTATAGTTTCGCGCTTACATTAATTCACATATAGCGTCTTTGTGAAAGTCGCTATACTTAACTGGCCAAACGACCATATATATTATTGTCACTATATATTTTTTTCATACATTTTTATTTTCTGAGTCCAAAAGAACCACATTTTACTTCATCCTTGCTGTTGCCTGTTTCATACCTCAAATTGAACAGAGGCTCTATCTAAGGCCTAACTAGAGTTCCATTTTTCCCTAATATTGAAGTATCAACTTTTAAGACTACTGCCAGAAAGAAATTAAACAAAAACTTTAAGACTCTGTCAAAAGAGAAATCTGTCCCTTTTATTGTACTTTTCCCCAAAATTTCTCACCCCATTTGTTACTCCCTCAGTTTTATTTTAATACAAACTCTATCTTTCTATATTTGGAATTTTTTTAATTTTTAATTTCTCATTTTATCTTTAATGAGATACTACTATAGTAAAACAAAAATGTAATGACATGTAACACGGCAAATTTCAATTGTTATCTTGGTATTTCACAAAAGTCTTTTTTTATCTTTCAAATTTCGTGTTCAATCAAAACTATCAAAGATACAACTGAGGAAAGAAGACAGTGGAAATAGAGGTAGGCTTGCATTATATATTTTTGTCACTATATATTTTTTTCATATATTTTTGTTCTTTGAATTAAAAGAACCATATTTTACTTCATCCTTGCTGTTGCCTGTTTCATACCTCAAATTGAATAGAGGCTCTATCTAAGGCCTAACTAAAGTTCCATTTTTCCCTAATATTGAAGTATCAACTTTTAAGACTACTGTCAGAAAGAAATTAAACAAAACNCGCTTACATTAATTCACATATAGCGTCTTTGTGAAAGTCGCTATACTTAACTGGCCAAACGACCATATATATTATTGTCACTATATATTTTTTTCATACATTTTTATTTTCTGAGTCCAAAAGAACCACATTTTACTTCATCCTTGCTGTTGCCTGTTTCATACCTCAAATTGAACAGAGGCTCTATCTAAGGCCTAACTAGAGTTCCATTTTTCCCTAATATTGAAGTATCAACTTTTAAGACTACTGCCAGAAAGAAATTAAACAAAAACTTTAAGACTCTGTCAAAAGAGAAATCTGTCCCTTTTATTGTACTTTTCCCCAAAATTTCTCACCCCATTTGTTACTCCCTCAGTTTTATTTTAATACAAACTCTATCTTTCTATATTTGGAATTTTTTTAATTTTTAATTTTTTATTTTATCTTTAATGAGATACTACTATAGTAAAACAAAAATGTAATGACATGTAACACGGCAAATTTCAATTGTTGTCTTGGTATTTCACAAAAATCTTTTTTTATCTTTCAAATTTCGTGTTCAATCAAAACCATCAAAGATATAAACTGAGGAAAGAAGACAATGGAAATAGAGGTAGGCTTGCATTCATATTTCATACAACGAAATGGGCACTTATACACTGTCTCAAATATATTGCTATTCTGAGGAAACCTAAAACGTTATATTGGGCTTCTCTTGTACTTTTAGTATCAAGACGCAACCATAGGTTCATAAGATACATTATTGTAATGTCAATGTTCATGACCGAGTTGGACAAATTAAAAGTATAGAAGGGCAGTCCCATGATGCACAATGGTGTAGCCATGAATCTCGTCAAGGGTATTCAAACTTTAAACAAGTCAATAAATTTATTTTTGATGAATAGGTGCACCAAAATTTTTAAATCAAACTACACTACATTTAGCTAAACAATAAAAATACTTGTAATAGAACTATAATTTTATAAACTAAAACTAACATAAAAAAGATAATGACAGAAGTTTTACTTTTAAATTATAAAATTTATTTAAGAAACAACTTTAAATTTAAAAATTACTTTTAAGATTAGTTGTTTGTTTTTATATATACGATGGTCTTCGTTTAGTTTTGGCAAACAAAATAGGTAAATATTAAGACAAGGATTTGAACCCGTGAACAAAACCTCACTCTGAACGCCCCTAGACCACTGGACTGCCTCACTCAATCATATTAATGATATTCAAAATATAATATATAACCATATAAAGTAATATTGATCTATATAGACGGTATAACTTTTTAGCAAAGGGTGTTCGCTTGACCATACCCTTGGCATTGGGTGGCTATGCCACTGATGATGTATCCTACGTTCACACAGGATCCGGGGAAGAGTAGCACCTCAAGACAAGAACGTATAATGTAGGCGCAACCTACCTTGATGCAAGTATCAATAGTACATGACTTGAAACTGTGATCTATAAGTCGCGTGTGGATAATTTTATCAAATTTTCATGCGAATAAATGTAGTATCCCATTCACTGTCAGAGAAAGGACAGAAAGAGAGGCGAAAAACAAATCTTATTACTTGGCACTTCATAATTTTTTGTAGGGTCGTCCTACATGGGATGCTAGTTTAATTTCAGAAATTTAACATGCAGACACACTTGTATCTCTATTTATAGTATCGTTTGGGACTTTCTCAGTTAAGATGTAAGGCACAAAGATATGTCCAGGATCATGTTAGACAACGTCCAACGGACAATTCAAGCAGAATCACATGTTCTACACTACTAGAAATTCGGTAAAACCCGATCACCGTCGACCATCGATCAAAAAACCGGCTAAATAACCGACCAAAGTTGGTCGATTTTTCAAAATATTTTATTTTTTAATTTGTTTTTACAAAACAAATTAACTTTGGTCAGTTTTCTTTGGCGCAAAAATACAGGAAACTATTTTTGAGTCGCGCGAAATTTATTTTTCAAGAAACCGACCAACTTTGGTCAGTTTTTTTATTTAAAATAAATTAAAATTAATATTAAAAAAACCGACCGAAATCGGTCTGTTAATTCGACCGACCATTTTAAAAAAATGATCGAATTCGGTCGGTAATTTTATTTTTTAATAAAATCTACCAACTTTGGTCGGTTATTTTCGTGCGAAAATGCAATTAAAGAGTATAAATAAAATAAAAAACAGTTTTAAAACAAAATGCACCAATGGTCTAGTGATAGAATAGTATCCTTCTACAGTACAGACCCCGGTTCGATTCCCAGATGATGCATTTTTAATTACATAATTAAAATACCGACCAATTTTGGTCGGTAATTTCCGCCCAACTTTGATCGATATGCCCTTCCGACCTTCAAAATACCGACCACACGTTAATGGTCGCGTTTTGGACGGTTATTGGCCATTCCCGACCAACTTTGGTTGGTTTTTTTGGACGGTTTTTTCCGAATTTCTAGTAGTGCTAGTACTCTCTCCATTTTAATTTATATAACATAGTTTGATTATATATAGAGAGTTTAAGAAATAAAAAAGACTTTTGAAACTTGTGGTCTTAAGTATTGCCACAAGTTTTCAGTATCCAATGGAGTACTATTTTCGGGTTTTTGAAAAAGCAAACTGATGTCTTCTTGATAGCTCAATTGCAGGAACTCAGTGAAAAGTTCGAGGATCGAGCAGCTAAGGCAGGAGCTTGCAGAGAAGCTCGAGATTATCAGCAATGGAGATCGAAGAAGAAGAGAGTAGAATTAGAGAGAATTGTAATAACTTTTCTAATATCTTTGTAATGTACACTGAAATCATTTATAGAGAATGAATTACATTGACTTGAGCAGCCTACTCTAACTGACTCAACTGACTTCTCTTTCAACTATCTAACTAATTTTTAACTGCTTCTGCTGATGTGGCTTCACTATCTAACTAACTTGTGCTTCCAGCTCCATTTTGCATATCAATACTCCCCCTGCAGAAGATCCTTGACCACAAGGATCAAAAGATGGAAATCTGGTGTTCAAAGAATTTTAAAACTCCCAAGTAGCACAGTCTGCAGGCAATCCTTCCCATTTGACGAGGATTTAAGCAACAACTTTATTGCCCTTCTTCAACATTCTTCTTTGTAAAGCATACTTAGGATTGGGACAATGAGGACTGGCCAAATCAGCACAAGGAGGATAGGAAATTTGAGAAGGTAGTTGATAGCATTTCTTCAATAATGAAACATGCACAGCAAGGTGTATCTTGATTGAAGGTGAAAACAAAAGTGTGTAAGCAACATGTCCCACTCTTCTAGCAATCTCAAAAGGTCATAATACTTGGCAGCCAAATTGTGGAATTGATGTGTAGCAATGCTCACTTGCTTATAAGGTTGGACTTTAAAATAGACCCAATCTCCTACTTTAAAACTTTTGTCACTCTTATAGGAATCAACTTATTGCTTCATTCTTAATTGAGCTCTGGGAAGGTGGTGTTGTAGTAGATGCATTTTTAATTCTCGATTGAGTAGTATGTTGTCGACCTCTGAAGAGCTTGATTCTCTTGGAAAGTAGGGAATATGCAAGGAAGGTGGTCTCCCATAAAGGGCTTCATAAGGAGTAGTTTTGATAGCAGAATAATAATAGGAGGTATTGTACCAATATTCTGCTATAGGAAAACAACAATACCAATCTGTAGCATCATCAGAGCAGAAACACCTCAAGTATCTTTCCAAACACCTATTCAAAAATTCATTCTGGCCATCACTTTGTGGGTGGTAAGCTAAATAGGTATTCAATTGTACTCCTTGGATAGAAAACAACTCCTGCCAAAAAGAACTCAGAAAGACTGCATCTCTGTCAGTGACTATTGAGTCTGGAGGTCCATGTAGTTTGAAAACCACATCCATAAATACCTTAGCTATAGACTGAGCAGTATAGGGATGTTTTAGAGGGATGGAGTAGCCATACTTGCTGAGCCTATCCATAACAATCAAAATTACTTCATGGCCATGGGATTTAGGAAGACCATATATGAAATCCATACTGATTTAATACCATACCACCTCAGGTATTGGTAGAGGTTGCAAGAGTCCTGGAAAAGCTGCTAAGTCAGCTTTGTTTCTCTGGCAGATGTCACACCCTTGTACAAAAGCCTTAACATCTTTCCTTATATCCTTCTAATAAAATAGTGTCATTACCCTTTTAAGTGTTGCTTTAATACTAGAATGGCCACCTTGAGGTGTGGAATGCCATAAAGCAATAATATCCTTCCTTAGCTGGATTTGCCTGAAGCTTCTCAATGAGAGCTTTTAGTTCCAGGTCAGTATCCCAACTGTGAGCTATAGCCTGCATTAACTCAGAGCTGGTAGCAGAAATGATTAAAAAAAACAACTCATCCCCAAATACTCTTGAAAGTGCATCAACCACTTTTTTTTCAGCTCCTATTTTGTATTCAATCACATAGTCAAAAGGCATTAGTTTAGTCAACCACATTAGTTTTGAGTTTGTATATGTAGCTTCTGTTCCATTAGGAACTTTAAAGCTCTCAGATCTGTCCTAATGATGAACTTTTGACTAAGTAAGTATTGAGACCACTTAGTCACTGCATGAATAATAACTAAGAGTTCCCTATCATACACTGAAAGTGCAGCATGTCTTGGAGATAATGCTCTAATGACAAAGGCAATGGGGTGACCTTGCTGCATTAAGACAGCAGCTATCCCCTGCCCACTTACATCAGTTTCCACAATGAAGGTCTTTATAACGATCCATTCGATCGTTTTGAGTATTATAATCACGTTCCCCCATTTACTGCTTAATTTATTTTTTACAATCGTTTTATGGCTTATCGAGTTAGTTGTTTTGGGTCCGGAAGGATTTCAGAGTAAAATGAGACACATAGTCTCTTAGTTAAAAACTTAAGTTGGAAAAGTTGATCGAATATTGACTTATGTGTAAATAACCTCGGAATTAAATTCTGATAATTTCAATAGCTCCGTATGGTAATTTTGGACTTCGGAGCGTGTCCGAAAAATTATTTGGAGGTCCGTAGTAGAATTAGGCTTGAAATGGCGAAAAGTCAAATTTTTGAGAAGTTTGCCCAGGGGTTGACTTTTTGATATAGGGGTCGAAATCTGATTCTGAAAATTTTAATAGGTGAGTTATGTCATTTATGATTTGTGTGAAAAATTTGAAGTCAATCGAACTTGATTGGTAGCTTCCGACGTCGTTTGTAGAAATTAGAAGTTTCGAAGTTCATTAGGCTTGAATTGGGGTATGATTCACGTTTTTAGCGTTGTTTGATGTGATTTAAAGGCTCGACTATGTTCGTATGATATTTTAGAACTGGTTGATATATTTGGTTTAGGTCCCGGGGGGCCTCGGGTGAGTTTCAGATGCTTAGCGGATCAAAATTTGGACTTGATAAACTACTGAAGAATGCTGGTTTTCTGTCACTGGTATCTTTCTATGCGATCGCGTGAGAAGGTCCGCGATCGCATAGGCTTGTTTGAGCAGAGGTAAGATTTGTTCGGTGCAATCACGTGAAGGCACCCGCAATCACGTAGGCTTGTTGAGGCAGTGTTGATTTGGTTCTTCGTCATCACGTGAGGTCAACCGCGATCGCGTAGGTTAGGCCAGCCTATGTTACGCGAACGCGTGGGAGAGGCCGCGTTCGCATAAGGGAACTTGAGAGGAAGTTGGGCCACACGTTGGCTATATACAATCGCGTGAAGAGGGATGTGACGCGTAGGGCTAGGATATTGTGTATCGCGATCGCGTGAAGGAAACCCCGATCGCGTAGGATCTTTTTTGTGCAGTGAAAAATTGTACTTCGCGATCGCGTGTGGTTGTCCGCGATCGCGTAGAGCAAATGACTGGGCAGAGAGTTTAAGTTCTGAAAATGGGTCCATTTTTACCGATTTGGAGCTCGGAGAGAGAATTTTCGGGATATTTTCAAGGAAAACAACGGGGTAAGTGTTCCTAACTCAATATTGGTTAAATTACCCGAATTTATGGTTATTTTTAACATTTAACTAGTGAATTAAGTTGGAAGATTTAGAAAACCCTCTTGGTTTAAATTGAAGATTTGAGGGTCGAGTTGAGGTCGGATTTTGGTAAAATTAGTATGGTTAGACTCGTGGTTGAATGGGATTTCGGGTTTTGTAACTTTTGTTGGATTCTGAGACATGGGCCCCACGAGCGATTTTTGAGCTAAATTTCGGATTTTGTTGGAAAATTAGTATTTTCTTATGGAATTAATTTCAATAAAGTTTATTGACTGAATAGAATTATTTGTGGCTAGATTCGAGGCATTTGGAGGCCAATTCACGAGGAAAAGACATTGCAGAATAAAGAATTACATAGCTTGAGGTAAGTAACAGTTCTAAATTTGGTCATGAGGTATGAAAACCCAAAATATGTATTATGTGATTGGCTTTGAGGTAACGGGCGAGTGCCAAGTGATGAGTGACTGTGAGGAAAGAGTGACTGTGAGGTTGAAGTGAATGGGAGGACTGAGTAACTGTTACTCTGAGAGGATGCATTGATGTCATTATTTGATGCATTTCAAATGTCATATATCACTATTTCGAAAATTTCATAAAAATATTATTTTCGGTTTCGGTCAAATTTGATATGAAATTTTAGTAAAATCTTAAATGTTGAACTTGAGAGCATGCTTACTCTTTTATATTGGAAAGTACTGTATTTGGATTTAGTTGAGAAGCTCGTCACTACTTTCAGTTCTTTATTTATTATTATTACTTACTGAGTTGGTTGTACTCATACTACATCGTGCACTTCGTGTGCAGATCCAGGTGATCCCGGATACAGTGGGTGTTGATTCTTTCACACATTTGATTTTTCGAAGATTCGCAGGTAGCTTCCATGTTTCGCAGACCTTGTCTCTCCTTCCCTATCCTTTTGTTTATTGTATTTGGTCTCAGATTATGATAGACCACGATTTCCAGACTTGTAATGTATAGATGCTCATGTACTCAGTGACACCAGGTTTTTGGAGTGTGTGTATCGGTATTTGCGAGACTTATGGATTGTGTTTAAATATTATAGTTTTAAACTTAAAAGAAATTATGGTTTATTGAGGTTGTCGGCTTGCCTAGTATCGAGATAGGCGCCATCACGACAGATTAGAATTTTGGGTTGTGACAGTCTTATTAGGATCAAGTAGTGCCAATACTGGGGCCTGAGTAAGGGCAATCTTTAATTGTTCAAAGGCTTTAGATGCAACAGGAGACCATTTGAAACTGTCATTTTTGAAGAGGTCAGTTAAAGGTTTGCTGATAACTCCAAAGCCTCTGATGAATCTTCTATAGTATCCAGCAAGACCAAGGAATCCTCTCAGTTAATTAATTGTGTTTGGCAAAGGCCAATTCTTCACAGCTTCCACCTTTTAAGAGTATGTTGAAACACCTTCTGCAGTAATAAAATGACCCAAATACTCTATCCTTGGAACCCCAAAGAAGCATTTACTTTTCTTTGCAAACAACTAGTGTTTCCTCATTTCAACAAAGACAGATTTGAGGTGCAGAAAATGTGACTCTATATCCCTACTGTAAACCAGTATGTCATCAAAGAACACCAAGACATACTTCCTAAGAAATATTTGAAACACTAAATTCATTAATCCTTGGAATATAGTTGGGGCATTTGATAATCCAAAAGACATCACTAGGTATTCATATTGACCTGCATGAGTTCTAAAAGCAGTTTTTGGCACATCTTCCATTGTCATTCTCAGTTGATGATAACCAGACCTTAGGTCTATTTTTGAAAAGACCTTAGCCCCTCCCAACTCATCCAATAAGTCTTTCATAATTGGAATTGGAAACGTATTTTTCACAGTGCTCTTATTCAAATCTCTATAGTCAACACATAGCCTCCATGACCCATCTTTTTTTCCAACTAGCACTACAGGAGCAGCAAAAGGGCTACTGCTTGGTTGGATAATCTCCTGGTATAGCATTTGTTTGACTAGTGACTCAATAATATCTTTTTTGACAGATAGATACCTATAAGGTCTTTTGTTTATAGGTTCAGTTCCAGCTTGTAAGATAATTTTATGATCAAATATCCCTCTAGATGGAGGTAGATATATGGGTTCAACAAACAAGTCTTTAAATTCTTTTAACAATTTCACCAACCTAGGATGTGTGTTAATTTCTTCTTTAGACTCTAAAGAATACCATTGAAGTTCATTACACATTACGGGTACAACTTGAATCATGCAAAATTGTGATTGCTCACCTAATATTCTAGCCAATTTCCTTGCTCCAGAAGTTAGGATTTGTGTTCCAGATACTCTCAAGACATGCTTTCTTCCTTGATAATAAAACTTCATAGTGAGTGTCCTGAAGTTCATTTTGATGTCCCCTAGTGTCAATAGCCATTGGACTCCCAGAACTACACCACCAGACCCCAGAGGTAATAACAGGAAATCTGCAGAGAGCTAAGCTCCTTGCAAAAGCCAGGAGATCCTGCATACCTTGTCAACCTTCATCATATTTCCATTGGCTGCTGCTACTAGCTGAGATATAGTCGACATAATAGGGCAATTCAATTTTTTTTTATCAATTCTGGATCTATAAAATTATGACAACTCCCTGTATCTACCAATATGTGCAGTGGTTTCTTTAAATGGTACCCAGACTCTTTTAATGTTCTATACCCCAATGAATCATTTAGAGCATGAATGGGGATTTCCATCTGTTCCACTGGTTGAGTTAATTCTAGCCCTTGCTCTTATGGTTAAATCTGTTCCTCATCTTCCACACATTGTTGTTCTACCATTTCTTCCAATTCAAGCAAGTTTAACTGCTTCACATTTCTACACTTGTGTCCTACCACATACTTCTCATAATAGAAGTAACATAAACCTTGGCCCTCTTTCCATTCATTTCATCCAAATTGAGTGTCCTTATATTAACTCATTTAGGAGTTGTAGTATTCACATAATTGGGAGTTGGTAGTAAAGGTTTGCCACTTGTTCTTTACTCCATGTATCTCTTGGAAGGCCCATGTTGAGAAGTAGTTGCAGTTTGTCTAGTGGCATCAAGATAGGCCTCCTGCATTCTAGTTGTCCTATAGACTTGATACATTGTAGAAGGATTGGTTAACCTCACTGCCATGTTCAGTTCATGCTTCAATCCTCCAATAAAATAACAATAGCATTCTCCTGTGATAGATTTACCCTGTTTAAGTTCCTCTCAAATATAGCTTGGTAGTCCTTCACATTCCCCGATCCCTGTTTGCTTGATCTTTTTGATTTCCTCCATATGATCATCAAAATCGGCCCCAAATCTCTCTAACGGTACTATGACATACTCAGTCCAAGTTGCAGGTTGTAGATACTGCTTGTATCTCATGAATTATAGATGCCACTGAATGGCTTCCCCTTCTAACTGCATAGCTGCAACCTCCACCCTTTCATTTGCAGGGACCTTCTCCATAGAAAAAAACTGCTCAATCTTGAATAGCCAAGATCGTAAATCATCACTTGGAAATCTAAGAAACTTCATTCTTGACCATTGCGAGAAGTTGAAATTGTTGTTGTTATATCTATTGGGGATCCTTTCCCTGTGTGATCTTTCCTCTGTTAGTTCCAGTTCATCTTCATGATCCACTTGATTTTTACCCTTTCGATTTTCCCTAGAATTCCCCAATTATTCTCCTAACTCCATCACAACTTGATCTAGTTGTTTCAAGATTGAGACTTCTCCTGTCAAAGCCCCAAAGTCAGCCATTAATTTAAGCATCATCTCACGTAGCTCTTCCACTTCATCCGTGGGGCTATCATTTGATCGAACACCTTTCGCCATAGTTCCAAGGATGCGGATGCTCTGATACCACTGATATATCAATTGCAGGAACTCAGTAGAGAGTTCGAGGATCGAGCAGCTAAGTTAGGAGCTTGCAGAGAAGCTCGAGATTATCAGCAATGGAGATCGAAGAAGAAGAAGAAGAAGAGAGTAGAATTAGAGAGAATTATAATAGCTTTTCTAATATCTTTGTAATGTGTACACTGAGATCATTTATAGAGAATGGACTACATTGAATTGTGCAGCCTACTCTAACTGACTCAACTGACTTCTCTTTCAACTAACTAACTACCTTTTAACTGACTTTTAATTGCTTCTGCTGACGTGACTTCACTATCTAACTAACTTGCGCTTCCAGGTCCATTTTGCATATCACGTCTCTATTACACATAAACTACTTCGACAATTCCAATATCCAATTTCTGTAACGCTCCTTTTCGTTTATCCATAAAATCTTCCTCTAGTCCTTGTACATACAGAAAATGGGCGGTAGATCTAGAGGCAAAATTAGGATATATATATATATATATATATATATATATATATATATATATAAAACCCCTTAATTTAAAAGTTAAATTACAATATTACCCTTCTTATTTATCTCAATATCTCATTTAAATTTAAAAAAGAAAAACTAACGCTTAGAAACAACCCAAATGAAAAAACGCTACAAAAGTTGGGCACACTTAACAAACGGTGGCAGCTTTTGGTTTTGCAGAAAGTATCTCTGCAATGAAGCATCCGAAAAAGAAAATGGCGTCAAAAGTTCAAGAAGAAATCATTCTGATTGTAATTTCATATTGATGACTTAAAGCAATTGGCGGGGAACTTAACAACTTCTCGTGTACCCAACTAACTTCCCTCAATCAAAGCCTTCCGGCCTTTCCAAACTCTTTCCGTGGCAAACATGTCTTCCGCCTTCTATCTCCAATCTCACCGAACACAAGTGAATTCTGTTTTTGATGCGGCTCTTATTAAGATTTTAATTGCTTTGTTCTGACTGATCTGAATACTAGTTGGGAGAATTAAACAATCCAATTGTTACTGAAGATGTCTATGCATGAAGTTAGAAAAAATACTGATATTACTATTATGTTGGTCCCGGTAAGTAATCCCTGATTTATAGTCCTTTATATTAATATTTTCTCTTCACATTTCAGCCATTCGTTTTAGATAGCAATGATTATGGGATAAGTAATTCAAATAGTAGCAAAGATTTGTAAGTTCACCAACCAATGGTAAACTAAAATCCATGATGCAAAACAACAGTAAGAATTAAGGCTTTTCTCCTCCAGGTTGTCTGATGGGAATTTTAATTTTCTTTTCTGTTTTTGTTAATAGTAATGCATTAGACCAAATGCATTTCATTGCAGAAAGTTTTGTGCCAAGACACTCTCTGCAATAATTCCTCTGTTGTATGAACAAACAACGCACACTATTGACTATACCACAGAACACACAAGACACTAATTCTTCTTCACATATATTGCATATTAGATACATATACATATATAGGATCTGGAATACAAGAAGAGAATAAGTATAGGTGAATTATAATGAATATTAGGTGTGGACGTGAGCCACGCTATTACATGTTGTGTAACTCATAAAATCAAAATAAGTAAAAACAAGCACACATATCTAATTAAAATTTGATTGTTCATCTTCGTAGGTTCAGACAATATCCAATGCTTGATCTTGACAAACAAGTCGTCACATGACAATCCACATTATTGAACATTCACAAAAATTTGTACTCAATTCATTCATGTATAATTATTTACTCAAAATTTCATTTTGATAATATTAATATTATTTTATAAAATCATGTAATACCTGACTCAGAACGCAAGTGTGTGCCGAAAAACTAGGATATATGCAAGAAACATCTAAAACGTATATGCAAGAAACATCTAAAACGTATTCGCGCGCCCTTGACTACTTTGTATTTTAATGAAAAAGAAGACAGTTTAGGAGTATGTTTGAAAAAAACCAAGTCTGTGTTTGTGTCATTGTATGAATTTATTATCCTTAACCCACTGCTAGTCTGCTACACATGCATATACAAGCTGTGCTCCCCTCTCTCTTCGATAGAGGAGAAGAAGAAGAATATTCATTAACGAACGAGACGCTGAATCTTATGCTACAGAAACATCAGTCTTCTTTTCTATAAAATAATACTCTAGGAGTAACATTTCATGCAGAAAAACCTAACCTGAACAATATTTCCTACTCTTTGCTCCCCCCCCCCCGGAATACAACTTTTCTGTTAACGTATTCGATATACAGCTCTGACTACAAAATCAGGACATTAATATTAAAAAGAGAAGTTTAAAGCTAAATTAATTTTAAATATTGAAAGATATCATTTTTTATGGAACAAACCAAAAAGAAAAGAGTATCACATAAAATAAATATCACGAATATATAAGTAGCCTAGGTTTTGCACATCTAAGGCCTTTTTGCACCGGACGCTCCACGCCCACACCCAACACATCCACAAGTAGAAATTACAGAAGAGTTCAGGCTTCTATATGTTGGTACAGTAAAAGAAGTTTTACGTCATTACATCAAATAAAAGAATACTACTCCATATAAGGAATTAACTGTCTAAATAAGTGGAATTAGTAATTAAAATAATGCACACAATCAGCTGTAACTGTTTAAATTACACGAATAGTGTAAAAACTCTTTACAATATCAATAGTTGAATTCTAGGAGGAAACAATATTATTAAGCTAATTCTTCAGCACAAGTTCTTAAAAAGAAGTAGACATTTGTCTCAAAAGAAATTATTAAGATTACACCATCCTTACAAGTGCAAATCTAAACTTAAATGATCTTGAACTCCTCCCTTGGGTTCATATCCAAATGTGCTATCACAATTAGGGCTTTTAACCGTTGGAAAAGGCTTCAAATCATCATTAGGAAACCCTAAGTTAGAAGAAAAATTCTGATGAACTGCTGGAGGAATCCGCCAAAATGCCAATGGATTTCTGTTTATAGGAGTTTGAGAATAAGGACTAATCACATGATGGTTTCCATAAGACCTCGTACTATTGTTAATGTTGTTCCATGTTGAATAACGAGTAGTACTAGGAGCTGCTGGTTCACCAAGGCGATGATGGTTCATTATCCCATATATGTTTGCCTCTGTCGATAAGAAATAAACGTTATATTTAAAGTAACAACACAATATAAAAACGATACTATTATCCCATGTTGAATGATTATGAGTAAAATTATTTCTAATGGGCTATCAAGAAAAACGTAAGTGAAGAATGGTTTTGTCCCCTTTTTAATGGAAAACAATATTCTTGAGGGAGAATATAGTTTGGTATTTGTGAAAACATTTTGTAGGAAATATTTTATGTCATATATTATTTTTTGTGTACCTATAATACTTTTAAAACTTGTGATCTTAAATATAATATTATATTTGTGTGACTATAAAAGCTTGTTATTAAAGTTAAAATAAAAAATCTAAGTTAAAATTATTTTCCAATTTAGAAATATTTACTAAAAAGCAAATAGGGTAACATAAACTCAAAAGGAGGGAGGATACGATACTATTATCTTACCATGTGCTAAGGCAGACTGAAGATGAGCTCGTTTGGCATTCTGGCGTTCTCTCTTGTGTGCATTTTGATGGCCTCCTAAGGCTTGAGAAGTTGGGAAGTTCCTAAAACAATATTGACATTCATATTTCTTATTACTCTCCTCATTGTTGCCGATATGACTTTCTTTATAAGCATAGTTCACAGGATTCATAGTAATTATTTCAGGTTCGTCATGAAAAGGGTTGCTGTCAATGGATTCAGACATGTCAGTCGTGGTCGTAGCATTACGACCACCGCCAAATTCTTTGCCGAAAAGCCGAATGGGCTTTTCTTTAACAGGTGGTGGTGGTGGTCGGATAAAGGGAATTAGCTGAGAGGAGGTCTCCACGTTCATGAAATCAACAGCTTCTCTTTCTGTCTTGTCCATGGATATTTTCTGTTGTTTTTGTAAAGAATGAAGAAAAAGGGAAAAAAACTTGGTAGTGAGAGGTTTTGGAAGAAGAAGAGAATGCTAAAGCAGGAATTGAAGAATGAAGAGCATGTATGTTTCTTATATTGGGTTTTGGAAGTGTTGAATGGGGCCAACAAAGAAGTGATAAACTGTAAATAAAAGGTACAAGTAAGTCTTTATCTGATCTAATTCCCGAGTAATTGGAGGTGACACCTCCAAAGTGTCTTAGAATTGTCTTTTCTATTTTTAGATAAAATAAAATAAAATACGGCCCCCAAACTTTTTGGTAGGTTTGAGGGGTCGTCTATGCATTCAACCTTAGCATTTAGTATGTGTCTGTAAATGTATCTTGGTGAAGTCAAATCAATTCTATGACTAATTAAGATTATGACTTATGGAGGAAATCCAAAAGAGCGATGTGATTGTCAAAAATCTTACTAATAGAGTTAGACTTATTTACGACAATAATATCCTTATATAACAGTCATTCATTATAAAAATTACATTTTTTTCGAAACTGATTTTTTAAGTTATATTTTACCTCTTTGTAACAGTTTTTTTTACCTATAACAGCAACAACCATATTTACAGCAGAATGCTCTTTGTAAAATTACCCCTCTATAACATCCATATAAAATCATTAAAATTACTAATAATAATTTTAAAAATATGCACACAATCTTTTCCATTAAATAATATTTTTATCTTGCATAAGATATAAGATTTGAAGATTTGCACATGATATCTTTTCCATTGGACAAATTTCAAAAAATATTTAAATAAAAAATTTAACTGTTAAGCTCTTAGATTATATTCAATGAAAAGCTATTAGATGCCTTTTGCTGAAAATTTGGACACGAATCTTCGGCAATTCAAGTGTTATATCGCTAGTAAGAGAATACAACTACGAAAAAGCTACAATTACAAAAGTCTTTTATCAATCTTGAAAGAATTTATTTTTCTAGGTAGCTTTAAAATGCCTGCCTTAGAGTTTAAATCTTTATATGTTTAGTTATGAATTTATTAATAATGTATTAGCTTTCTTCAATATTTAACTAGTGAAATGCATATCTTTTGAGATTTTAAATTTGAATAATTTTCTTATCTTTTATATATACACTGAAAAAGAAAAACTAATTAATTTTTGGATAATTTTTATCTATAACAACCAAATAATATTTAAATGTCAAATATTGTTATAGGCGTATAACAATCATTAACTATAAAAGCCAAAAAATATCGGAACAAACGAGTTTGTTACAAAGAGAATTATGCTTAGACCAATGTATCATACCCCACCCAGATAATGATATTCCATAAATAATTATTGCCAAGCTCTTTTACAATGTGAGGTATTAATAACCTTTTTGGGGTTAAGCATTCACTAAAAGATATTAGAACATATGACCATAAAGTAAAAGTTTATAGAAGTTAATGTAAGGATTTTCAGGAATAGATCGTAAACTGCTTATATATATAAACAATTTAATTCACCTTTTAGGATAGTGAAGCTTAATGATTATTACCAAAAAAAAGTAATAGTACTTTAATCAAGAAAACATATCCAATTTGATAGTATTTTCTTGATTTCAGCGGAATTGCGTAATCTTTGCTAGTTCTTGAGAAACTGATTTCTCTCCTTTACACTGCTTTCTTTCTCACATTGCTGATGCAAAATAATCGTGAATTTTGCAGTTGAGAAAGGTCTTGTTTTCAAAAGCGTTAATCCAACTTTCCATCAAAGTGGGATGAGAAGTTTTTATCATTTATAACTGTTGGTAAACTGTGTTCAAAAATAGAAAATCTGAGAAGTAAAGAAACATTAATTCAATAAATAAATCGTAAAATAATTTCGAGCCCATAAGTTGCTTGTGTGCCCTTAAGGAATTTAATCCCCTTACTGCTGCCCAAAGTTATGGATTACTTCCTACCAGGATAGAACGGAAAAACTATTCTGTAATACTGACAATCGAAATTACAGAACTTCAGCGAACTCAATAAACGGAGCAAATCACACTTGACACTATATTTATTTGAAAAAACAATGCAACAATGTAGAAAAGAGGGGAGAAGTTTTCAGATTTTTCATCTTTGAAAAATAAGGCTAAGCCTCTAAATTTATAGACAATGAAAAGGGTGAGATGAAGAAGTGCAATTCAAAAGGTGCATTTTTCATTTCTCATTCACGCCCATTCACGAAACCTAACAATTCCCCACATGAATGGGGAATGGCAATATGTTTAAAACAAACATGCAAAAAACTTGTGTGATTCGCAAGTATGGATTAATCGCATCTGGATAAGTAGGTTTCCCTTTGAACTTTCCGTAGTGAACATATGTCGGATATACTCGATCAATCGGTACATTTGATATCTTTGAACCGTCGAGCTTTGGTGTATACCTAGAAAACCATAAATCACACAATCAACCCTTAAACGTCTTTGGTTCTCATTGTTGTATTTGTTTCAGCCATGAAGACCGCCTGATTTCATAAGTGTATAGAGAATTGACCTTACAGAATTCTCCTTGAAGCGGCTAACACTTCACACTTACATAAGTGATTCCTAAACGTGTTATCCTGTAGATACACTATTTGATATACTCCATATCAAACTTAGAAACCATTAAAAAGTCTTAATATTTTATCCTTAGTACTGAACATTGTCTCATCACGAGAATGGACCAAAAATAAATTTTATTTGACAATGTTGAACCGTCATGTTAAATATTTTGAAGTACGAAAAAATATTTTGAGTGTTGAAACAAATATTTTAAATAAGCATTTACGTGTTTGGATAGATGTGCTGAAACTAATAATAAGCGGTTGATGTGTTTGGTAGAAAAGTGCTAATAAGTTATTCTTTTATTAAAATGACTAGAATACCCTTAAAAACTTTATAAAAGATTATATATTAAAATGTTTCTTTGTAAAGAAAATGATGAACAAAGAATATGGAATGAAGAGAAAGTTAGAAAATTTATTTTGGAAAAAATATTTTGTAAATTAAAAAATATTATTAAGGACAAAATAGTAAAAGATTTGGTCAAACTAAAAGTGCTTAGAAGCTGAAAAGCCATAAGTTGGCGGTGACAAAACTTATAATTTATGGATGATTTTAGCTTATAAGCACTTTTGATGTTTACCAAACATGTAGATAAACTAAAAAAGTACTTATAAGCTAGTTTGACCGGCTTATAAAGTTAGCCAAACACTCCCTTAGCTTATTTAATTAAATTATTATACAAAAAAATATCACTCACGCGGGCCAAATATTACACTTAACGCATGAATATGGACAGTAAAAAGAATAATATTGTTCAAAACATAATCTATCAAGTTGTTCTATCTCAACATATTTTACTAAGATAAATGTTAAAAGGAGAGGTGTACGTGACTCAAAACTAACCGAAGATTAAAGGTAAGAGGCCGTTGATTAGGATAGAAAATTTTGAAAAGATGAGGTTCGAATAAAGTTCGTGGGATCCTCTTCCTTTCGAACTCGTGTGTGGCCTTGGTTGATAAATACAACTTTTGAGGCTTTACATCTCAATTAAATCATATAGTGGTAAGTGGATCTATGAATTATTATGTGGAATCTATACAAATAATAATTTGTATTTTATATTAAAAGTGCAGCTTTGCACCTGGGACAATTTTGAATTCTACCAAAACCCAGTTTAATTATTAATGTGCGACTTGTCTGTAAGGACGTACGTGGTTTCGTAGCGTTTCCTCTGATATTTCTAAAAATAGTTTGGCCGCTAATAGAATTATTTTTCTTAACCCTGCTAAGAAAATATTAATATAGAATTTATTTGTAGGATAATAAATACTGAAATCTAATTTCATTTGCACAAAATGCAATACTTTTTAGCTTTATATAGTACTCTTGTGGCATATCCATAGAAATCACTTTGCGCACACACTAATTTTTCTTTTAGTAGGGGCCAATGTAATTTTAATAGAAAGAGTGAACACAGTATGCACCTCAATTAATTTATTATTAAGTACATATTATCTTCTACCAATATAACTATTTGATTTAATTACTCTATCCAGCAGTGCTATTAGATAATGTCTTTTCTAAAACATAGTTGAGTGATAACAACAACAACAACATAACCAGTAAATCTCACACCGTGGGGTCTGAGAAGTATAGTGTGTACGCAGACCTTATCCCTATCTTGTGAGGATAGAGAGGTTGTTTCCAATAAACCCTCGGCTCAGGATCATAAGCACCACATTAATGAAAATATAGACAAGAAGTAGAATAAAAACAACAAGACAGTAAGGTGATCAACAATGAAAGAAAACAATGGTTAGTCATAAAAACCTACTACCAACAGAAAGCGAGACCGCGTGCCAATACTACTGTTATGAACACTCTAGACTACCTACTCTTCTACCCTAATTCTCGACCTTCATATCTTCCTATTAAGGGTCATGTCCTCGGTCAGCTGAAGCTGCACCATGTCTTGTCTAATCATCTCTCCCCACCTCTTCTTTGGCCTACCTCTACCTCTTTGCAGGCCCTCCAATGTCAACCTCTCACACCTCCTCACCGGTGCGTCTGTGCTCCTCCTCCTCACATGACCAAACCACCTAAGCCGCGCTTCCCGCATCTTGTCCTCAATAGACCTTATCACGAATAACCTTATTTTTTATCCTATCTAACCTGGTGTACCCGCACATCCATCTCAATATCCTCATCTCTGCTACCTTCATCTTCTGGACATGAGCGATCTTGACTGGCCAACACTCATCCTCATACAACATCGTTGGTCTAACCACCACTCTGTAGAACTTACTCTTAAGTTTCGGTGGTACATTCTTGTCACACAAAATACCGGAAGCGAGTCTCCATTTTATCTATCCCACCCCAATACGATATGTGACATCTTCATCAATCTCCTTATCCCCCTGAATAATAGACCTAAGGTACTTAAAACTCCCTCTCTTAGGGATGACCTGCGAGTCCAGCCTCACATCCCCTTCCCCTTCTTGAGTCTCGCTACTGAACTTATACTTCAAGTATTCTGCCTTAGTCCTGCTCAACTTAAAACCTTTAGATTCCAGGGTCTGCCTCTATACCTCTAATTGCGCGTTCACACCATCTCGTGTTTCGTCAATCAGTACAATATCATCTGCAAATAGCATGCACCACGGCACCTCTCCTTGGATGTGGCGCGTCAGTACGTCCATCACTAGAGCAAACAAAAAAGAGCTGAGTGCCGATCCCTGATGCAACGCCATCATAACCGAAAAATGGTCTGAGTCCCCACCCACCGTCCTCACTCAGGTCTTTACTCCATCATACATATCCTTAATGAACTTAACGTAGGCAACACGTACATCTCTAGCCTCCAAACAGCTCTACAAAACCTCCCTCGGCACTTTATCGTACGCCTTTTCTAAGTCGATGAACACCATATGCAAGTCTTTCTTTCTCTCTCTATACTGCTCCATCAATCTCCTAGCAAAGTGAATGACTTCTGTAGTCGAACACCCCGGCATAAACCCAAACTGGTTCTCGAAAATAGACACAGTACTCCTCCTCACCCTTAGCTCTACCACTCTCTCCCAGACTTTCATAGAGTATGGCTAAATAATTTCATACCCCAATAGTTATTATAATTTTGAATATCACCCTTATTCTTGTATATAAGAATCATAATTGAGTGATAAATGTGTATTAATTAACAATGATTTAGTGATAACCCAGTATTTGAAGAGATTGTTATTTACTCTTTGGATTGGTTGCCAGTACGTTTTTACCTTTTGGCCCCCCATGTTCATTTAAGTTTCATTTACCACTTAGCCATATTCATGGCAGGATGACAAATAGTGCGGTGCGGTATGGTTACGGTGCAAACATGCATAAATTCGTGAAGATGTTAACTCGCCCCGCCCCGCCCTATCCACATAGCATTTGCACCCGTATACATCTTCCTCACACTCACACCCGCATTCACTTGCCCCGCCTCAAATATTTGTTTTTTTTTTTTTTCGTTCTATTTCTTTTGAGCGTTTGATTGGACTTTCTGATTTAATCAACCAAAATATTAAAGGCTCTTTTGTTGCTCATCTATTGCATTAGACAACTAAAAAAATGCAAGTCCTTGCTGCTCATTTTAAAAACTCAAATATCCCCTTAATGTAAGTAATTGCATTATTAATGTCTCTATTGATTAAAACACTCTCTATAGACAAAAAATAAGTATTTTTTAAGTATGTATTTTTCAAAACTTTTAAACAGGAAATGACAACAAATTATTGAATAAGACATGTGATTTAATACTACTAATAGCTTTCGTGCTTTTGAACTCTTAAGCTACTGTGTATCCTTCAAAAGAAAAGATTTAACATATAAGACAACAACAACAACAACCCAGTATAATCCCACTAGTGGGGTATGTAGAGGGTAGTGTGTACGCAGACCTTATCCCTACCATGAGGTAGAGAGGCTGTTTCCAATAGACCCTCGGCATCCTTCCCTCCAAGAACTCCAAGATTTAACATATAAGAAATTTTTATTTTTATATAGTTATATTTTTTATTGTTCCACTTTTAATATTATGAATCTATTTAGTTAGATAAATATTTCTTTATGTAGGATTTGCGCTACATAAGTGTTTTATCTGATTTATTAAAACATGATAGGAATAACACAATTATATTCGTGAAAAATTTCCATGATGTAAATAGTGTATTTGATTTTTTAAAATAAAGGAATGTGTATTTACATTGAATACAGAGCATATCTAAACTAATTTACCCCATAAAAAAACTTGAATTCCTGCATTTTCCCAAATTACAGTATAAACCACAACAACACGCACTCCATATTGCCCCTTAGTGACCGTGGTTAGTTTTCAGCCCCTTAGGCGTGAGTGTGACTTCTTTTCTTTTTTTTTTTTAAGAAAAAGACCCGTCCCGCAACCCGCAGAGATTTTTTTTAAAAAAATTAAACCCACCCTGCATCGCACCCGCAAAGCCCAAACCCGTGCCGCCCTGCGTCGGTTGAAACCCGCCCCACCCTGCTCCTACATCGCCTCATTACCATCCCTATTCATTGGTGCCATTTGCATCCATATATTTGATCTTAAGAAATAACAGTCGACACGTGATTGCTTTTCCTTTTTTGAGAATCCTCTTTCGCATGAAATATTATAACTGGTGAAAGAATATAATAAAAACAAGAAAGATGTAACATGTTTACACTATTATGAAGTAAGTACACGAATGATAAATAGTCCCTTCATTTTCGCATCTGTCAATTTTAACTGTAATTAATATTTTGCCGTTACTATCTTTATTCATTTCAAACCGTTCTATTTTAGGGATTAAACTACATAAATATTCAATTGATATTTAATCTTGAAAAGGATGCTTTGGCACCATTTTATATCAGATACTTGTAGTTGTTGATGCTACTTTATTGTTGTTGGCAACTTGTGGATAGCTTCACAAGTGGTCCAACAAATAAATGCTAAGAAGAGTAGCTTATAATGACTAGAGAGTACGGATTAATCATCCTGATACCTTTTATCCTAGCCTTCAAGGGTTACAACTAAGATCCAGTATTTTGCAAAAGAAGAAAAAATTAGAACAATTCCTATAATTTTTAATTTCCTATAGAAAATCTTAGTAACAAGAAGATTTAATTGAATAGCGAATAGAGTCATGATTCAATAGATCATTAATCATGCATATCCAATATTTAAATTTGATTCTAACATGATAATCTTGAGTTTGATTCGAAGATAGATGAAATTAAAGAAGCACATGACATGCTTGTAAGGACATCGTAATAAATCCTCGTATTTAAAACTGGTTTGCAGTCTTCAGACTAGTCGTTATCATCTAAAATTTAAATAAAACGAGTTGCCAGAACTAATTAAAGAAGATATTATTTTTGTGCTTCTCATCTTTTTTTATGGGTAGCACTCTCTTAATGGAAGTGAAGCCTTCTCTTCATATATTGTTTACCCTCAAAATCGGATAACAATTGAATTTGTTAGTGGTTATAAAGACATATGGATTAACTTAAAAAAGCGATAAATTAGATTGCAATCGAAATATATAACGATAGATTAACCGTAAACCACGTGAGTTGAATGATTTCGGCTTAGGAAAGCAGGCCACCCTTGAATTAAATGCACTTTATTTGACACCAAAATATCAAAGAATAAGAACTTAGAGAATATATTGCTTATCAGTATATGTTTCAATCTGTTTAATGAATTGTCAAGTCCCCTTTATTTTATTGTTCCATAAAAGGCAAAAGTCCTTGATTTGCTGACCGTTGGTTCCCTTTTTGAGCCGTTTCTTGATTTCTGCCATAATGATTGGTTAATGGAGAGAATTACGGACCCTTATCGGATGAGTTGGCAAAGCTTTTTTTCGAGACCGCTAGAAACGGGACCAGTTACGCCTTATGTAGATTTGAGGGCAAATCCGATGGTCTCGATGGCTAGTTTTGACAATGCTTTGGGTCCGCTCTCAAATATCATATTCCGATCTTTGCTGATCATGCTAGAAGTCAGATTGAAACTTCGAACTTCGATTTTTACCTGATTACAGATGTGCCGATTCTGGCCTACGGTTTCAAATGCTCGATCGAACATTGAGCTCGATTTTACCTGTATACAGATAGTCCCCTCATTTTTTACAGAGTAGGCGATGGGAAACGATATGAGCTCTCGATTCTCACTTCGATCAATCATGACATAAGCGACAAAACGTAAGCGACAAAAGGTAATTGAACGTCTCGTCGGTCCAGTCTTCAAGGCATTAAATGTGTGTCAGTTGACGGTCGGCCATCTTGGAATGTGAACCGCCGTGATGTGAAACGCAGTTTGGGAAAACTATAAATACCCTTCAATCCATTCATTAGAACCTTTTCCATTCCAACTCTTACTCTTGATCTTCATCATCCTCATCTTCTAGTTTTCTAGCTTTAAGTTTAAGAACTTTCCTCCTTGTTAGTTCTTTGAAATTTCTTTATAAGTTACCTGCTAGTTACAACTCCTCCTTTACCAACATCTTCTTCTCTCGTCTATTTAGAATAAATGGCAAAGACTTCAAAATCTGTTCCTCAAAAGGAAACCCCTTTTTCCTCGAAACCATCTGAAAATGTTTTGCCTGCTGCTACTGAGGAACCAACACCACCCCCTCTAAAGTCGTTTGTCCCTTCGGGGTGCTCAATCGGGGCCAACTTTAAGATCGAGAAAACCCCTTGGTATCGGGTCGGTGCGAGCCGGTCTCGAGGTACATATGTACTATTACTGCCAGTATCCTCGATAAGGTTAAAGAGGATTGCAACTGGGAAGATAAACTCGTAGCGGTCCCTACCCTCGAGGAATCAATCACCACCTATGTGGAGGATTTTTTAAGTGTTTACACTTACCCTTTCACGCTGGGTCCTTTAGACCCAGTTATCATAGCCTTTTGCAAAAGGTATGAAGTGACGCTCGGGCAGATCCATCCTTCATTTTGGAGGATTTATTCTGCTTCGTTTCTTTGTGGCAAGCTCGAAGGGTGTCTATTTACCCTCGACCACCTCATGCGCCTGTATAGCCCTCGACTTTACTGAGGGGGATTAATCAAGCTCGCACATCGAGCCACTAAGGCCATATTCTCGAGCATCGACGAGGATCGAGACCGGGGCTGGTTGGGCCGATTTGTTCGAGTGAGGACCTCGGACTTAATCCCGGCTGCAGATATGTCATTTCATGAGAAATGGAATATGAAACGTAAGTGTAACTTTGCCTTCAAGATTTCTTTTATTGTTTTTCTTTTTCCTTCCTTCTCATCGATGTTACGTGATGATACAGTTGTTTTCCAGATATCGAATATCGTTCCTCGACTCAAGGAGTGGGTAGAGGGCATTACAGCACAAAGACCTTATTCCGAACGCTTATGGCGTGAGCTCTCGAAGGGCCGATGGGAGGCCCGTAACCATGGTGAAAATGTTTTCTCTAAGTTATATTTGATCTTACTTTCACATCATCAATCTCTGAATCGTTTTACTTTCTTTTTGCAGGTTTACCAAAAGTTGTCGAAATGAGGCCTCCATCGGCCGATGATGACATATACGCCGATCCCCCTGCTCCGAAGCAGGATAAAGAGAAAAAAAGAAGAAAAGCTATAAGTTTCTCGAGCATTGAAAAGAAGCGACCGAGGAAGTGGCTGGCGCACAAACCTAAAATACCAGCGCCCAATAACTCTCATCGGACTCACTCCATAGGTTGAGGGATGAGTCCGAAGAAGAAGAAGATTCTGAATTGGTGACCCGCGTGAGAAGCGGTTCTGAACTGCCTCAAGCCATAGAGGCCAAGAAGAAGCAGTGGCTGAAGTCTCCGAACTAGGGAGGGTCGAGACGTTTTGCCCCGAGCTAGGGAGGTCAAAAACGAGTCTGTGACCGGTACTTCTCAGTCATAAGGTAATGTTCCTAAGGACGAATTTGGGGTGATAGATCTCTCTAGATCGCCTTTGTTTACCGATTCTATGATAAACGAGGCTCAGACGTTGAAAGGTAACCCCGACGAAGGGGCCTAAGGAGTAGCCGATTCTTTCCACAATTTCTTCGATGGACTGGATTCTACTACTTCGGAGGATGTCAGTGGGTTGGGCGACTTACCGGTACTAAAGAAGATACCATCCCTGGGAGCTGGCGGGTCTTCTTCAAGCCCAAAATTAGTGAATCAGTTCCCAGCTCTGAGTGTTGATCCTACTCGGAGACGAGCAATTTATATGTCCATTACGGAGGACGCCCGAGTTCTCTCTGCCCTGGTGGGGATATCCAGTTACCTTCGGTGCTTGGTGACCGAAGAGGATCAAGCTAGAATGAACGAGGTGGAAGCGCCCTGCCTGTTCAACGAAGCTCAACATGTGCTGAATCGGGTAATTTCGAATGTCCCGTCATTATGTACTTAGATTTAATCATGAACAATCGTAACATTTTCATTTATGCTTGCAGGCCTCAGTGCTTCATCATGAGGCGTTTCTCCGATATCGGGAGGAGTTCAAGCATCACGAGGCTGTGACTTGGGAGCTTGCTGAGAAGACGGATGCTTACAAACTTCTTAGTGAAAAGCTCTAGGCTCGAAAGGAGCATGCCGATTTGGTCGAGCAGGTAAGACGAATATTTGAACTTAGTGATGATGATTCAGGCACATTGGCTAACGACCTGAACCCACAGGTTCAAAATAGACTTAACCAAATCGAGCAGCTCCAGGTGGAGGTAGACATGGTGAAGGCTGAGACCGAAGAATGGAAGCAAAATATAGACCGCTTGGCCTCGAAAAAAGAGACTGCCCGGGCACAGTTTGCTTCGGCTGAGGTTCGAGCAGGCCTAAAATATCGAGGGACTCCAATCTCAGCTGAACTCGGTTGTTTCTGATCAACTGAATATGGCCAAGGAGCTCGAGGCGGCCAAGTCATAGGTTGTCGTGGCCAAGACCGAGGCTGATGTAAAAGTTGCCCAGTTCAAGGTCGATGCCGAGGCCATTCAGGAACAAGCGAGAAACATGGTGAAGCATGCGAGGTGGAAATCCCAAAGGGAGGCCCTCGAGGGTCCATGCTTAGAGTTTTGACATATTGGCTGAAATCGAGAATGTCAAGATATGCGACGCCAAGGCCTGGAAGCTGGCTTATCCCGTGGAGGATTCCGAGGGGTCTGAAGAGTCTGGTGGGTCCGTGGGTAGCGAAGACCCCGTAGGCGATGATGTAGCTCCCGATAAAGATTAGGCCATTTAGTACCTTTTTGCTTTTTGTACTATCTCTTTGTTGAGGCCGTTTGGCCTGTGTAAAGAATATGTATCGGGGCTATTCGGCTCTTGTAAAGAAATTTTATATATATAAGGCTTTTCACTTTCATCACTTTTAAAGTTTTCCTTTGCTTTTTTATTTGTCTTTGCGAAGGGTGAAATGCCTTAGCATGAAATAATTAGGTTATGTTCGAAGGTTCGAACAAACCTTGCCTTTAATGTTACTTTGTGTTAAGGCATTGTAGGGATTCTGTGTTACCGAAAACTTTTCCCCAAAATAATTTAGGTTTATAGCTTGCCTAGGGTAGCCTTTAGAACTGGTTATAAGAATTTTCCAAGGCCTTGTTTTTGTTACGAGTCTTGGACGTGTCTGAGCCGTGTTTATATGGTCGTAGCCTTTTTAGTTCGGGCAATGCCAAATAAGCTTCATGCCCTCGAGTTTTATTAACTCAGAATGGCCTTAGACTTTTAATTTGGGCAATGCCAAATAAGCTTCATGCCCTCGAGTTTTATTAACTCGAAATGGCCTTAGCCTTTTAATTCGGGCAATGCCAAATAAGCTTCATGTCCTCGAGTGTTATTAACTCGGAATGGCCTTAGCCTTTTAATTCGGGAATGTCAAATAAGCTTCATGCTCTCGAGTTTTATTAACTCAGAATGCCATTAGCCTTTTAATTCGGGCAATGCCAAGCTTCATGCCCTCGAGTTTTAATAACTCGGAATGGCCTTAGCCTTGTAATTCGGGAAATGCCAAATAAGCTTCATGCCCTCAAGTTTTATTAACTCGGAATGGCCTTAGCCTTTTAATTCGGGCAATGCCAAATAAACTTCATTCCCTCGAGTGTTATTAACCCGGAATGGCCTTAGCCTTTTAATTCGGGCAATACCAAATAAGCTTCATGCCCTCGAGTTTTATTAACTCGGAATGACCTTAGCCTTTTAATTCGGGCAATGCCAAATAAGCTTCATGCCCTCTAGTTTTATTAACTCAGAATGGCCTTAGTCTTTTAATTCGGGTAATGCCAAATAAGCTTCATGCCCTCGAGTTTTATTAACTCAGAATGGCCTTAGTCTTGTAATTTAAGCAATGCCTACAATCCCTGAGTGAAGTGAATGTTTGAACTCAGATTAAGGTAGCCCTTAGGCTCGATCTTTAGGGGGTCGGGTGTAGGAAATTCCTTGACAAATGCAAGAAATGTTTTTGAGGACAAGATGTTTATGTGCAAAGAAGAGTCTTCTTTTTTATTCTTATGCATAATAGTTGTACATGTATACATATTTTGTGCCAGGGCTCGAGCGGTTTGAGCGAGCATGGTTCATTTAACCGTTTGGCCCTTACAATAAATCCTATTGATTGAGACCCTTCAATCACGAAGTTTCTCCCTTGTTAAATTCGATATTCGAGGATATTGCCCTCCAATGTTCGGGGTTGACCGAAGAGAGGCCTCGAATGCTGTTGTGATCATTGTTATCGGTTCGTAGACAGCCTTAGATTCTAAGTTAACACAATTTACTTGTTTCCTCATTAAAAATCTTGCCGGAAAATCCATTTGGGACAAAGCCGGTTTAAGAAAAAAAGAGTGCAACGCGTGCTTTCAGACCTAGGATCTCGTATCATCTCTTGTTGGTCACCTGCAAGTGTTAGTTTGAAATGTAAAATAAAAGAAAGAACGGTGTTGTACCTTAGCAGTAATATCGCTTTGAGTGAGTTATATTCCAGTTGTTCGGCAATTGTTCGTTGTTCATTGTTTCGAGCTTGTAGGAACCTTTTCCGGTGATCTCGATAATTTGGTACGGTCCTTTCCAGTTTGGCCCCAATTTCCCTTCGTTCGGGTTTCGGGTGTTCAGTGTAACTTTTCTTAGTACTAAGTCCCCGGTATTGAAATATTGAAGGTTGGCCCTTCGATTATAATATCTTTTGATCCGCTGTTTTTGGGCAGCCAGCCAAGCAAGGGCGGCTTCGCGCCTTTCATCTAATAGTTATGGGCTCGTACTCATAGCCTCGTCGTTCGATTCCATTATTGCATGTCAGAATCTGATGCTCGGTTCTCCGACCTCGACCGGTATTAAAGCTTCGGTGCCATAAACCAAAGAAATCGGTGTGGATCTGGTACTGGACTTCGAGGTTGTACGGTACGTCCATAGGACCTCAGGTAGCATTTCCTTCCATTTTCCTTCGGCATCGATCAACCTCTTTCTGAGGTTTTGGATTATGGTTTTATTGGTGGATTCCGCTTGTCCGTTCCCACTAGGGTGGTAAGGAGTAGATAATATCCTTATGATCTTATGGGCTTCAAGAAACTTGCTTACTTTTCTGCCAATGAACTATTTTCAGTTGTCACACACAATCTCGGCCGGTATTCCGAATCGACATATAATGTGGTCCCAGATAAAATTGATGACTTCTTTTTCTATGATCTTTTCATATGCCTTTGCTTCCACCCATTTAGAAAAATAGTCAGTCATAAATAAAATAAATTGAGCCTTACCGGGTGCCCGTCGAAGGGGGCGAACGATGTGCATCCCCCATTTCATGAATGGGCAAGGTGACAAGACCGAATATAGCGGCTCTCCTGCTCGATGAATTATCGGAGCATGCCTTTGGCATCCATCGCATTTTTGAATGAACTCTTTCACATCTTTTTCCATAACGATACAGTAGTAACCTGCTCTGATTATTTTTTGAACCAGTTATTCGGCGCCCGAATGATTTCCACAGGTACCTTTGTGGATTTCCCTCAAAATGTATTTGGTGTCTCCTGGTCCCAAACATATCGTAATCGGGCCATCAAACGTTATTCTGACTAAGGTTCCATCCTCGTACAAACTAAATCGGGCTGCCTTCGTTCGTAGGGCCCTCGATTCCTTTGGGTCCGAGGGCAGTTTTCCGGTCTTGAGATATTTCACGTACTTATTCATCTAGTCCCAAGTTAGGCTCGTTGAGTTGGTCTCGGCGTGGCCTTGTTCTACCACCAACCTTATAAGCTGTACAATTTCTCCCGAGTTGATCTTGTTGTCTTCGACCGACGATCCCAAGTTAGCGAGGGCATCAGCTTCGTTGTTTTGATCCCGAGGTACATGTTGCAAAGTCCATTCTTTGAACTGATGTAATGTCACCAGTAACTTGTCCAAGTATATCTGCATTTGTTCTTCCCTGACCTCGAATGTCCCATTAACTTGGTTTACCACAAGGAATGAGTCACACTTGGCTTCGATCACCTCTGCCCTCAAGCTTTTGGCTAATTCAAGGCATGTAATCATGGCCTCATATTCGGTCTCGCTATTAGACAAGTTCATAGTCTTAATAGATTGCCTAATTATTTTACCTGTTGGTGTCTTTAAAATAATGCCAAGACCGGACCCTTTTGCATTTGAAGCGTTGTCCGTAAAGAGGGTCCAGATTTCTGAGGAAGTCCCCGAGTTAATCAATAACTCTCTTTTGACCTCGGGTATTAAGGTCGGCGTAAAGTCGGCCACGAAGTCAGCCAAAATTTAGGACTGAATGGCCGTCTGGGTCCGGTACTCAATATCGTAACCACTTACTTCCACGGCCCATTTGGCCAATCGGCCCGAGAGTTCGCGCTTATGCATCACGTTCCTTAACAGGTAAGTTGTTACGACACATATGGGGTGACATTGGATATATGGTTTTATTTTCCTGGAAGCGCTTAGCAAGGCGAGCGCCAGTTTTTCTAGGTGAGGGTACCTAGTTTAGGCCTCACCTAAGGTCCTACTAACATAATAAATCGGAAATTGCGTACCTCGTTCCTCCCGAACTAGGACTCCACTTACCGCTATCTCCGAGACCACCAAGTACAAGTACAGTTATTCGTCTGTCTTTGGTGTGTGAAGTAGCGGTGGGCTCGATAAGTATCTTTTGAGCTCCTCCCGAGCTTGTTGACATTCAGGAGTCCACGAGAAGTTATTCTTCTTTTTCAACAGTGCGAAGAATCAGTCACTCTTGTCGGATGACCTTGAAATAAATCGCCCAAGAGAGGCAATGCGCCCGGTTAGCCTTTGCACAGCCTTTACATTGTCTACGATCGTGATATCTTCTATGGCTTTGATCTTGTCGGGGTTGATCTCGATTCCTCGGTTAGATGCCATGAACCTGAGAAATTTACCTGATCCAACTCCGAACGCACATTTTTCTGGGTTCAGCTTCATATTGTACTTCTTCAATATGCTGAAGATTTCCTGCAAATGTTTTAAATGGTCCTCTGCTCGCAGGGACTTATCTAACATATCATCAATGTAAACTTCCATTGATTTTCGTATTTGTTCTGCGAGCATCCGATTTACTAAGTGTTGGTATGTGGCACCAGTATTTTTCAATCCAAACGACATTACATTATAACAGTATGTGCCGTATTTAGTGATGAAGGAGGTTTTTTCCTGATCACCGTGGTCCATCCGTATTTGGTTGTACCCGGAATAGGCATCGAGAAAACTGAGGATCTCGTGGCTGGCCGTGGTATCGATCATACGGTCGATGTTGGGAAAAGGAAAAGAGTCTTTGGGGCATGCTTTATTCAAATCCTTGTAATCTACACACATTCTTAGTTTATTTCCTTTTTTAGGGACTACAACTACGTTTGCTAATCAATCTAGGTATTTAACCTCCCGAATGGACTCTATTTTAAGGAGTTTAAATACCTCGTCCTTGATGAAAGCATGTTTGACCTCGGACTGGGGCCTCCTCTTCTTCTTGACTGGATTGATTTTCAGGTCTAGGCTTAGTTTGTGAGTGGTTATCTCTGGTGGGATCCCTGTCATATCAAGATGGGACCAAGCAAAACAATCCATATTAGTTACAAGAAATTGAATGAGTTTTTTCCTGAGCTCGAAAGTTAACCCTGTGCCCAGGTATACCTTCCGATCGGGTAGATTCTTGACTAATATAACCTATTCCAGCTCTTCGACCGTTAATTTTGTTGCGTCGGAGTTATCGGGGATTATAAAAGATCGGGGAACCCCGTAATCATCGTCTTCATAAGTCCCCTACTTATCCGATTGGGTCTTGGCCGGTGTCGGTGACTACTATTTGGCCTCTTGGTTTGCGCCCGAATTCGGTTCCTTCGATGTTGCGAGTATTGATATTGGAATCACTTCTTCGACTGCAAACATCTCTTTTGCGGCCGATTGTTCCCTGTAGATTGTCTTAATCCCCTCCGGAGTTGGGAATTTTAACACTTGGTGAAGAGTTTAGGGCACTGCCCTCATGTCGTGGATCCATGGCCTTCCGAGAAGGGCGTTGTACCTCATGTCTCCTTCGATTACATAAAACTTGGCCTCTCTTATGGTTCCGGTGATATTGACCGGTAACGTTATCTCCCCCTTAGTGGTTTCACATGCCATGTTGAACCCATTTATAATTCAGACTGCAAGCACGATTTTGTCTCGTAAACCGAGCTGTTCCATGACCCTGGACCGAATGATGTTGGCTGAGCTACCTGGATCAATCAACACACGTTTAATTCGAGTTTTATTTAGGAGTACAGATATTACCAATGCATTATTGTAAGGTTGTATGATCCCTTCTGCATCCTCATCGCTGAAAGATAAAATTCCTTCTGGTACGTAGTCTCGAGTTCGTTTCTCCCTAGTGATGGATACTTTGGTGCATTTCAACATCGGTCCTTGTGGGATATCGACTCCACCGATGATCATATTTATGACGTGTTGAGGTTTGATATCTTCTTGTTTTGTCTGTTTGTTAGAATCCTTGTTCCTAAAGTGGTTCTTGGCTCGGTCTCTCAATAATTCTCGAAGGTGCCCATTGTTGAATAAACGGGCTACTTCCTCTCTCAGCTGTCTACAATCTTCCGTTCTATGACTGTGAGTGCCATGATATTTGCACATTTGGTTAGGGTCCCTTTGAGCTGGATCAGATTGTAGAGGTCGAGGTCATTTGGTATCAGTGATGCGCCCGATACCTTATACGATGGCGGCAACATCGACATTAAAGTTGTATTCTGATAGCCTCGGTGCTTCTTTAGGCCCGATGGACCTGCCGAAGCTGTTTTTGGTCATGAGCCCCCAGTTGCTTCGACCTTGATTATTTCTCCTTTCGTTTCTTACGGGGTTCTGCCCGGACCCACTGCTCCTCCGATCTCCATTATATGGTAGATATCGATCCTTGTTTGATCTTGGTTCACGATCGATGTCTCTCTTGACTCTGTCGAGGGTTCTGACGGGATATTCAGGCTCCAAGGGGGCCCCGAGTTGGTCATCTTCGACTCTGATGTTTGATTGATACCGGCTATGTACATCTGCCCAGGTAACTGCAGGGTATATCAAATTCTGCTTCAATTGGTGTGAAGCCACTGAGCTCCGAATATTGAGTCCCTGAGTGAAAGCTTGAACAACCCAATCATCAGTGACTGGCGACAGATCCATTCGTTCCATTTGGAAACGGGACACGAGTTCTCTAAGCATCTCGTTATCCTTCTGTTTAACTTTGAAAAGGTCTGATTTTCTGGTTTCGACCTTGATGGCACCAGCATGTGCTTTCACGAAGGAGTCTGCAAGCATAACAAATAAATCAATAGAATTAGGAGGTAAGTTGTGATACTATGTCATAGCTCCCTTTGATAAGGTCTCCCCAAATGTTTTCAGTAGAACCGACTCGATCTCGTCGTCTTCCAAGTCGTTCCCTTTGATGGAACACATGTAATAGATTACATGCTCGTTTGGATCGGTCGTTCCGTTATACTTAGGTATTTCAGACATACGAAATTTCTTCGGGATTGGCTTTGGAACCGCGCTCAGAAGAAAATGTCTTTGCGCGAACTTTCTGGAATCTAGTCCTTTCAATATCGGAGGTGCTCCTTGGATTTGATCTACCCTGGAATTGTAGGTTTCCACCTTTTTGTTGCTCGCTTCGATTTTCTTTTCCCTAATTCTATCCGCTTTGTCAGCTCCTCGAGCATCTTTAAAATCTCGGGTTAGTACCCGATTCTTGTTCATTTGACCTTACTACGACCGGTTCATTTTTGCGTGTGACTTCACATGGCGGATCGGGTTCAACCCTGATTGGCGTCTGGCTTTGGCTCTGCAACTGAGCTATCGCCACTTGTTGAGCTTGCAGCATTTTGAAGATCATCCGTAGGCTGATCCCGTCTTCTTCATTGTTTTGTGTGTTTCGAGCTACCGATCGGGACCCACCACATATGCTATTTTCGAG
Organism: Nicotiana otophora; assembly: GCA_000715115.1. Lineage (NCBI taxonomy): Eukaryota > Viridiplantae > Streptophyta > Magnoliopsida > Solanales > Solanaceae > Nicotiana > Nicotiana otophora. The sequence goes on along the minus strand of AWOL01S0076044.1, from coordinate 11,653 downwards.
GTCGGTAGGCAAGATGGCGTTAATAGCCACATGTGAATTAACATCAATCGAATCTGCGATCAAAATTCCTACGGGACCAGTGGGTGGCCCTACGTTACCGAGTGCTATATTGTTATTCTCACCCTGATGACCGGACTCGTTGTCGATATGTAGGGGTGCTAATTGAGAGTTTAACATTTTTAGCCTGAAATCAAAGATACTTCAAAGAGCAAGTGTAAAGTAGTGTGTGTTATGAAGATTTGTATCAAATAACCACTATTATCCTAAGCCCCACGGAGGGCGCAAAACTATTTACCCTCAAAATCGGATAACAATTGAATTTGTTAGTGGTTATAAGGACATATGGATTAACTTGATAAAAAGCGATAAATTAGATTGCAATTGAAATAAATAACGATAGATTAACCATAAACCTCGTGAGTTGGATGATTTCGGCTTAGGAAAGCAGGCCACCTTTGAATTGAATGCATTTTATTTGACACCAAAATATCAAAGAGTAAGAACTTAGAGAATGTATTGCTTATCAGTATATGTTACAATCTGTTTAATGAATTGTCAAGTCCCTTTTATATATTAGGGGAGATCTACCTTTTAAGGTATTATTTTATTGTTCCATAAAAGGCAAAAGTCTTTGATTTGCTGATAGTTGGTTCCCTTTTTGAGTCATTCCGTAATTTTTACCATAATGATTGGTTAATGGCGAGAATTACAGACCCTTGTCGGATAAGTTGACAAAGCTTTTTTCGAGACCGCTAGAAACGGGACCGGTTACGCCTTTGGTAGATTCGAGGGCAAATCTGATGGTCTCGATTAGGGGTGTCAATGGATATTTAAAAACTGACTAAACTAATCGAACCATACCGTACCGAACCAAACTTTAGGTTTCTTTTAATAAAACCGTAGGTTTTTATATAAATCTATGACCGTACCGATAATTAGGGTAGAATTTTTAATTTATGAAAATAAACCGAAAAAATACCGAATAAATTTACAACGTGAAAAATATATTTATATGTTAAGTTAAAAAAATAATAAAGTATTAAATTTGTTCTTGGGCCTTGGAATTATGAAACAGTTATAAGACAACAAGTAATTAAACTCAAAATCCTAATTCTCAAACCTATTGTGCTATTTCTATTGAAACTAAATTATTTCCAGCATATTCACTAGCAAGACATAAGGTATTGTAGCGATTATGCGTAGCAACCTACAATGTATCGAATATGTTTCCTTTTGTACGATTTAGATTTATCTTTTTGAATGTTTAATCTTCTATAGATTTTATTCTTGAATCTCAATTTGGTTAATATCTTTCCACTCGTGTGATTCATAGCCCGTTTGGATTGGCTTAAAAAAGTGGATTTTCAGCAAAAATGACTTTTAAGCCAAAAAACATAAGTTGGGTTTGCCGAGCTTATTGCTTTTGGCTAATTTTAAGCAGTTTTTAACTTATTTTAATAGCTTTGCCAAACACTGAAAAAAACTGAAAAGAGTTTAAAAGCTGATTTGACCATCTTAAAAGCCAATCCAAATACCCTCTTGTATTTTCTTTGTATTTGCTTAGTTTCTTTTACTTTGTTGTAGAATAGTTGATGTATCTATACTCTAACCATCTTTCATATTTTCTTAATTCATCACCTTTTAAACTGTAAAAATGTCTAGAGAGTTTTGCTAAGTCTTATAAAAGTACGTATGTTATTGCATTCTACTTCTACTAGTGTATTTTATATGACATTTAAAAAAATTACCGAAAATTAACCGAACCGCACCGATACCGAAGAGAAACCTACATGATTGGGACGGTTTTAAAAAGTCTAATTTTGGTTATACATAATAGAATAACCGAAAAATTAGTATAGTACATATTATATAAAATAACCAGCCGAACCGAACCGTTAACACCCCTAGTCTCGATGGTTAGTTTTGACAATGCTTTGGGTCCGCTCTCAAATATCATATTCCGATCTTTGCTGACCATGCTGGAAGTCAGATCGAAACTTCGAACTTCAATTTTTACCTGATTACATCTGTGCCGATTCTGGCCTACCGTTTCAAATGCTCGATTGAACATTGAGCTCGATTTTACCCGTATACATATATGTTTATATCAAACCACATGCCTTTGAATTCAGTATAACACTAACAACAATAACATCCATTCAATGATCATCACGCAAAATTCTTTTACCTTATATATGGTCTGATTAGACAGTGTATATACGTATATCACTAAAAACAAATCTGGTTTAGGCAACGGAGATATTACCGATGGAATAACAAGTAAATTAGACAATTAGATATTTAGCCAATGGAATTAAGCAGCTTAACGATAGGAACGTTCCGTAGCTAATTCAATTATTATTATTTTATTTTTTTTAATTTTTCGTCTTCGGGCATTCATACGAAATATAAAAGGTTAATTTATTCATTCCGTACTGGACCACTTGTGTTTTTCTAAATTGGGAAAATAATTTTGCATGTGCGCGTTCCTTTTCTCTATTTTGTTCCTTGAATTCTTTACCATCAACTTCGGATATCACTGGAGGGGAGCTGTTATTCAATATTGTTTTTTATATATTAGGGATGGAAATTACTAATTTTCCTCAATATAGAGTTAAATAAGTTCTAGGAAAGACGGTGTAAGAGATATATATATATATATCTCACTACGAGAAACATGCGTACTTGCCCGAAACGATTTCCAACGACAGAAACTGCAGTCATGAAAAATTCACAAATTTTCTTTACACAATCAAATTATTTGTTAGATAATACTCCAGTTATATAAATATTTTTTATACAATCTAAATAGAACTTAAACTCATTAGAGAAACCGTTGGAAGCACAACTTGAAATCTTGGAAAAGCCATATATGTACTATTTTTAAAATGTGGTATATACACAAATTAGCGTCTACCTAGCTAGATGGGAAATTGACTCAGCTTTTATGTCTTTCTTCCAATTATTTGCCTGAAGATAGATGTCATAGTCCACAACCACCATGCACTAAAAGGGTCAACATCTTGAAGAACTCTTGTATTCTCTTCAACTAGTAAAATTAAAAGGAATTTTAATTTGATGTGCCTTGGGGAGGATTTAGAGGTTCGGTTATGGGTTTAATGAACTCAATAATTTTGTATACGATCGAAATAGATTTCAGCCTTGGCATGTCCGATCGAGTTCGAAGGGTGATGTATCGGAGAAAGATCCCGAAGGGGAGACGAACTAACCTCGAACCCGGGGAGGCCAGTCCGTGTCGAGATCGGTATAATAATCAAACTCGAATAAGAATCGAACCATGATGCAGGGTAGACCTATCGTGTTGATAATCCAGAGATCAACCAACATTGACCTGGAATCAATTCGAGGGCTCGAACCAGGATCGGGTTCGAACGAAGATCACAAGTTCGAGCCGAAATCAAGCTCAAACCAAAATCGAGGATTCTAAGCAAGATCGAGCTCGCAGACAAAAGCCGTTGCAATCCCACTAGAGAGAATCTTGGCAGAAATTATGAAAAAGCTGACTTATCATGGGTCTCCCACTGAATGTTTATTTTATTATGCTTGGAGCCGAATCCCTCCATTATAAAAGGGCTTGGTTATCATTTCTGCAGCACAAGTTTTCTGAAACTTACATTGTAATAAAAGTACTATATTCTTCTACAGTAAAGAATCGCTCTTTCAGTTTCTTAGATTGATTATATTTGTCGAATCCTAAGGTTCATTGTTCTTGATAAACTTATCTAGATTGCATTCTCTCCGATCTACATTTACATTTTTATTTATCCTTGCATTTTGTATCAAGTTACGCCACATATCCTCGGAACTGCATATAAATTCAACTCTATCCATTTTTCGGGTAAACAGTTTGGTGCCCACCGTGGGGCCGAGGATAACAGTGGTCATTTGATACAAATCTGAAAAAAACACGCCATTGTGCTTTGCACTTATTTCCGAAAACATCTTGAATTTCGGGTCATCTATGAATAACCACCGATCGAATGGCTTCACCGATCGATTATGAAGTCGGTCTTCAAGATGAAACCAACAACTTGGCACCCGAGGCTCGAATCGAAGTACCCGAAATTCGAGCTGAAATACCATTGGATGTCAATTCACAAATAGCCTTGGAGGCGAACCAACGTTCCGAACCGGAAAGAAGCATTCAGGGGGGTACTCGATCCGTAGCCCGAGACACCCAGAACCCAGGGGAAATCAGGGCCAGCTTACGTATGATCTTCGAGATGCTGCAAGCCCAACAAGTAGCGATAGCTCAGCTACAGAGCCAAACCCTCGCATAAAGCATGCCAGTTTCCAATCCACTTCGAGAAGTCACCCCCATAACAGAGCCTGCCATAGCGAAATCTAACGAGCAAGAATCGGGGACTACTCCCGGAATTACTAAATTGCTCGAGGAACTCACAAAACGAGTCGACCAAATCCTGGGGGGTCCACCAATGATAAAGGGGTTTGATTCAAAAAAATTCATACAAAAGCCTTTTCTGTCGAGTGCGGCACCGAAGCCAATCCCCAAAAAATTTCGTATGCCCGAAATTCCCAAATATAACGGTACGACCGATCCTAACGAACATGTCACCTCTTACACATGTGCCATAAAAGGCAACGATTTGGAAGACGATGAGATCGAATCCGTGCAGTTGAAAAAGTTCGGGGAGACCCTCTCGAAAGGAGCTATGATCTGGTACCACAATGTACCGCCGAATTCCATCGATTCTTTTGCCATGTTAGCAGATTCATTCGTAAAGGCACATGCTGGTGCCATAAAAGTTGCAACGAGGAAATCAGACCTCTTCAAAGTAAAGAAAAGGCTGGGTGAAATGCTGAGGGAATTCGTATTTCGATTTTAAATGGAACGCATGGAATTACCCTCGGTCACAGACGACTGGGCCGTACAAGCCTTCATCCAAGGATTGAACGAGCTAAGTTCGACAACATCACATCGGCTGAAACACAATTTGATCGAGTATCCAGCGATAACTTGGGCGGATGTGCACAACCGATATCAATCGAAAATTAGGGTCGAGGATGATTAGCCGGGAGCCCCGTACAGACCCGTTCATCAGAACAGGACAGTTATTAATCAAAAGAAGATCGACAGAGAACAAAGGTCGAACAGAGACCGATATCGACCATACATCGCAGATCGGGTGAACAGCGGTTCAGCACGCAATGCAGTTCGGAACAATCGAAAGATTGATCGAGGACAAAATTCTCAGGGGCTTATGAGTAAGAGCGGCTTCAATAAATATGCCGATTCTATAGAAGCACCTCGATTATCAGAATATAACTTCAGCGTTGATACATCCGCTCTCGTGTCGGCCATCGGACGCATCAAAGATACTAAATGGCCTCGACCAATACAGACTGATTCTACCCGAAGAAATCTCAATCAAACGTGCGAATATCATGGTGCCCGTGGCCACAGAACGGAAGATTGCAAGCAACTAAGAGAGGAAATAGCTCGCTTATTTAACAAAGGGCACCTTCGGGAGTTTCTGATTGATAGGGCAAAGAGCCATTTTAAAAGTAGGGATTTCAGCAAGCAAAATGAGCAAGAAGAACCGCAGCACATCATCCACATGATCATCGGCGGCATCGATACCCCTCAAGGACCAATGCTTAAACGCACTAAAACGTCGATGGTGAGGGAAAAATGATCTCGGACTTAGGATTACGCACCCATGGGGACTCTATCCTTTGATGATGAAGATGCAGAGGGGGTCATCCAACCTCACAACGACGCACTGGTAATATCCGTACTCGTGAATAAAACTAAAATTAAGCGTGTGTTAATCGATCCAGGTAGCTCGGCCAGCATCATCCGATTGAAGGTATTGGAGCAGCTCGGCCTACAGGATCAGATCGTACCCGCAACTCTGGTCCTAAACGGGTTCAATATGGCATGCGAAACCACCAAAGGTGAGATAGTCCTACTAATAAACGTGGTCGGAACCATCCAGGAAACAAACTTTCACGTGATCGAAGGCGATATGAGATATAACGCCCTTTTTGGAAGGCCATGGATCCACAACATGAGAGTTGTGCCTTCGACCCCACACCGGGCCCTCAAATTCCCGATGTCAGGAGGTGTCAAAATGGTGTACGGAGAATAACCAGTCGCGAAAGAAATGTTCGCCATCGACGAAGCTAAACCAGTGTCCTCACTTTCGCCGATAAAAGGATCGGGCCGGGAAGGAGAACGGGACACCAAATAGCAATCACAGACATCGGCTTCAACCCAGCCAGACAACCAGAAAATCGAAGAGGATGGTGATCAAAGGGTCCCTCGATCTTTCGTGATTCCCGATGACTCCGACGCCACAAAATCGACAATCGAGGAGCTAAAGCAAGTCATATTAATCGGGCACTGGCCCGAGCAAAAGGTATACTTGGGAACGAGGTTGAGCCCTNCTAGAGCAAGTCACATTAATCGAGCACTGGCCCGAACAAAAGGTATACTTGGGAACGGGGTTATGCCCCGAACTCAGGAAGAAACTCGTTCAATTTCTTATCGATAACATCAATTGTTTTGCCTGGTCCCATTTAGATATAACAGGGATCCCGCCGGACATAACGACGCATCAGCTAAGTTTGGCCCCCAGGTTCAGACCGGTGAAGCAAAAGAGAAGACCCCAGTCCGATAGAAAGCACGCATTCATAAAGGACGAGGTGACCAAGCTTCTCAAAGTAGGGTCCATTCGGGAGGTGAAATATCCCGAATGGTTAGCCAACGTAGTTGTAGTCCCTAAAAAAGGGAACAAACTTAGAATGTACGTGGACTATAAGGATTTGAACAAAGCATGCCCCAAAGATTCCTTTCCCCTGCCCAATATCGATCGCATGATCGATGCCACGGCCGGCCACGAGATCCTCACTTTTCTCGATGCCTATTCCGGGTATAATCAAATCCAGATGAACCCGGAGGACCAGGAAAAGACTTCATTTGTCACCAAGTATAGAACGTATTGTTATAATGTGATGCCCTTCGGGCTAAAAAACGCAGAGACTACTTACCAACGCCTAGTAAATAAAATGTTCGAAGAACAAATAGAAAAATCAATGGAAGTTTATATTGATGACATGTTAGTTAAGTCCCTGCGCGCAGAGGACTATTTAACTCATTTGCAGGAAACGTTCGAGATTTTAAGGAAATACAACATGAAGCTCAACCTCGAGAAATGTGCTTTCGCGGTCGGTTCGGGCAAGTTCCTCGTCTTTATAGTGTCATACCGGGGAATAGAGATTAACCCCGATAAAATCAAGGCCATCGAAGACATCATCGTTGTGGACAGCGTGCAGGCCGTACAAAGGCTAACGGGTCGGATTGCCGCCTTAAGCCGGTTCATCTCAAGATCATCTGATCGAAGTCATAAATTTTTCTCCCTACTCAAAAAGAAGAATGATTTTTCTTGGATCCCGGAGTGCCAACAAGCATTAGAAGAACTAAAGCGATATCTATCAAGCCCACCACTGCTCCACACTCCAAAAATAGATGAGAAACTTTGTTTGTACTTAGCAGTATCGGAAGTCGCCATAAGCGGTGTCCTAGTTCGAGAAGAGCAAGGTACGCAATTCCCCGTTTATTATACGAGTCGAACCTTAGGAGAGGCAGAAACTAGATATCCGCTCCTAGAAAATTGGTACTTGCACTGATAAGCGCCTCAAGAAAGTTAAGGCCGTACTTTCAATGTCATCCCATATGTGTATTGTCCACTTACCCGCTTCGTAGTATTTTGCACAAACCCGATTTATCAGGCCGACTGGCCAAATGGGCCGTCAAACTCAGTAGGTATGATATTGAATATCAACCCCGCACGGCCATCAAGTCTCAAATTTTAGCAGACTTCGTGGCCGATTTCACACCAACCCTCGTACCCGAAGTCGAAAAAGAACTGTTGAAATTAGGTACATCATCAGGGGTATGGATCATTTTTACGGACGGGGCTTCGAACATAAAAGGGTCCGGGCTGTGCATAGTTTTGAAACCACCCACAGGTAGCAATATTAGACAATCTATTAAAACTATGAGGTTGACTAACAACGAGGCCGAGTATGAAGCCATGATTGCAGGTCTCGAGCTAGCTAGAAACTTGGGAGCAGAAGTCATTGAAGCCAATTACGACTCCTTACTGGTGATGAGTCAAGTAAACAAAACCTTCGAAGTTCGAGAAGGTAGAATGCAAAGGTATTTAGATAAGCTGCTTATCACTTTGCGCCATTTCAAACAATGGACTTTACGGCATGTACCACGGGAACAAAATAATGAGGGCGATGCGCTTGCGAATTTGGGGTCGTCGGTCGAGGTAGATGATACGGGCTCGGGGAATATTTTTCAACTTTCGAGATTGGTAATCGAAGAAGGTCACGCCGAAATAAATTCTACAATCTTAACCTAGGATTGGAGAAACAAGTATATTGAATACTTGAAAAGCGGAAAACTCCCATCGGACCCTAAAAATTCCAGAACCCTACGGACCAAAGCTGATCGATTCACGTTGGCTTCGGACGGAACACTGTACTGAAGAGCGTTCGATGGACCGTTGGCGGTATGCCTGGGTCCGGGGGATGTCGATTACATCCTAAAAATAATCAGAGCAGGGTTTTATTGGATCGATATAGGCAAAGATGCGAAGGAATTTGTTCGTAAATGTGACAAATGTCAAAGGTTCGCATCGATGATCCACCAGCCCGGAGAGCAACTCCACTCAGTCCTATCCCCGTGGCCATTCATGAAATGGGGAATGGATATCGTCGGCCCTCTGCCATCGATCCCAGGTAAAGCCAAATTCATTTTATTTATGACTGACTATTTTTCTAAATTGGTTGAAGTGCAGGCGTTCGAAAAAATAAGAGATAAAGAAGTTATAGACTTTATTTGGGATCATATCATATGCCGATTCGAAATACCCGCCGAAATAGTATGTGAAAATGGAAAACAATTTGTGGGCAGCAAAGTAACAAGATTCCTCGAAGACCACAAGATAAGAACGATACTGTCGATGCCATACCACCCCAGTGGGAATGGGCAGGCCGAATCAATAAACAAAACTGTCATTCAAAACTTAAAGAAGAGGTTGAACGATGCTAAAGGGAGATGGAGAGAAATCCTGCCCGAAGTCCTTTGGTCATATCGGACAACGTCAAAATCCAGTATGGGAGCGACCCCGTTCTCCTTAGTATATGGGTTCGAAGCATTGATACCAGTCGAAGTTGGTGAACCCAGTGCCAGATTTTGATTCACGATGGAAGAATCAAATAACGAGGCTATGAATACAAGCCTCGAACTATCGGACGAAACACGAGAAGCTGCTCTCGTCCGAATAGCCGCCCAAAAGCAGCGAATCAAAAGATATTATAATCGAAGAACCCAGCTCTGCCATTTCAAGCCTGGGGACTTCGTGTTGAGAAAAATTACCATCAATACCCGAAATCCGAATGAAGGGAAGCTAGGACCGAATTGGGAAGGACCATATCAGGTACTCGAGAACATCGGAAAGGGGTCGTACAGGATCGGCGTTATAAACGGCAAACAGCTATCAAGCAGCTGGAATGTATCACATCTAAAATGGTACTACTGCTAAGGTACAATCTTTTCATATTCGTTTATATCTCAAAACTGACCCCTGCAGAAGTCCGAACAAGGGACGGATCTCTCGCTAGAAAGCACGCGTTGCACTCTTTTTCCCTTAGACCATTTTTATCCCAAATGGGTTTTTCGGCAAGGTTTTTAATGAGGCAGCCATTGATCGTGTAGCATTTACGACAATATCTGAGGTCCCGCAAGAAAGTTATTTCATAGCAACAGGGTCCCAATAGGAAAAACTGTAAGAGCCAAATGGTCGAAGCGAACCATGCTCACATAGATTGGCCCGAACCCAGGCGTGTAATAACGTGCGAACAAAGTTCTCTTCTTTATCGGCATCTTATATCCAATGAAAATTCCTCTATTTTGATATTTATTATGCAATCAGAATTAAGATACATTCGACCATTAAGCCTATTGGCTACATTACTTCGAGTTCGAATCATTCACTCGACCAAGCCTACGGGCTATTTGTATTTCGAGTTCGAGCAAACACTCATTCGAGCCTACGGGCTGCATTAATTCGAGTTTGAATCATTCATTCGACTAAGCCTACGAGCTACATTAATTCGAGTTCGAATCATTCACTCGACTAAGCCTACGGGCTACATTACTTCGAGTTCGAATCATTCACTCGATCAAGCCTACGGGCTATTTTTATTTCGAGTTCGAGCAAACACTCACTCGACCATTAAGCCTACGGGCTACATTACTTCGAGTTCGAATCATTCACTCGAACAAGCCTACGGGCTATTTTTATTTCGAGTTCGAGCAAACACTCACTCGACCATTAAGCCTACGGGCTGCATTAATTCGTGTTCGAATCATTCATTCGACTAAGCCTACATGCTACATTAATTCGAGTTCGAATCATTCACTCGACTAAGCTTACTGGCTACATTACTTCGAGTTCGAATCATTCACTCGACTAAGCCTACGGGCTATTTTTATTTCGAGTTCGAATCATTCACTCGACCAAGCCTACAGGTTATTTTTATTTCGAGTTCGAGCAAACATTCACTCGACCATTAAGCCTACGAGCTGCATTAATTTGAGTTCGAATCATTCATTCGACTAAGCCTGCGAGCTACATTAATTCGAGTTCGAATCATTCACTCGACCAAGCCTACCGTCTATTTTTATTTCGAGTTCGAGCAAACACTCACTCGACCATTAAGCCTACGTGCTACGTTACTTCAAGTTCGAATCATTCACTCGACCAAGCCTACGGTCTATTTTTATTTCGAGTTCGAGCAAATACTCACTCGACCATTAAGCCTACGGGCTGCATTAATTCGAGTTTGAATCATTCATTCGACTAAGCCTACGGGCTACATTAATTCGAGTTCGAATCATTCACGCGACTAAGCCTACGGGCTACATTAATTTCAGTTCGAATCATTCACTCGACTAAGCCTACGGGCTATATTTCTTCAAGATCGAATCATTGACAACTAGTAAGCCTAAAGGGCTACATTGCCCCAAGTTTGAGTAAACGCTCGCTCGGTTACAGAGTCTACAATGTCCAAATTTGATTAAGTTGTTTGAAACATTGTGGAAACATTCATAAGGCAAATAAAGTCCTCGCAGGACGGGAAACAAAAATAGAAGCAAGTCGGCAAAATGGGAGATATGTCTATACACAAATTTATCTGGATGGGTGATTACAACGTAAAAACTAAGAACTAAATTTCTTGACCGGGCGCGGTCTCTTCTTTATTAAGTTCCCCCTTGTTTTCGGATCCGCTCTTGCTCCCATCGTCGTCGTCATCACCATCAGAAACCAGAGCTTCAGCATCAGCTTCGAGTTCTTTTGCCCTTTTTATCTCTTCAGCGAGATCGAAGCCACGAGCATGAATCTCCTCGAGAGTTTCCCTTCTGGATCGGCACTTAGCAAGTTCGGCGACCCAATGCGCTCGACTATCGGCGGACTCAGCTGCCTCTCTTGCCTGGACTTGGGTAGCTTCAGCATCGGCCCGTTAGACAGCCACGAGCGCATCCGCATCGGCCTTTGCCTTTTCAGCATCAGATTCGGCCTTGGCGAGTACA
>AWOL01S0076041.1:5370-23181 GCA_000715115.1 Nicotiana otophora | reverse complement strand
TACGTACCATATTATGAAATTCCATAAGCATATTTTATGGAATATGAAGTTTGGGTCCTCTCTATCTTTATTTTATGGAATATCGTAAGCATGTTAACTATTTGTAAACTACAAAAAGGAAAACAGTTAAACATATTTATGAAAGAATACAATTTCCAAATTAATAAGAAAATAAGTCTAACTATACAATAAAAACATGGAGACCCAAAAGGGAATTTGACTCAAAGTAGGATCAACTTTATAAGCTATGTGTAGTTTAAAAGGAAAAGAAATCAAGTCTCAAGTGATTTACAATTATATCCTTAAATTCTATAAATATTTAAGGTTATAAAAGTCGATTAATATTTTGAGGATATTTTAGTCGTTTAACATTTAACATAAATTATTCGTGTTTTTATAATAATATAGATAGATTAACTTGAGGTCAATCCGTCAATGGAGGAACTCATAAACTTCAAATTTTGAATCCGCTTCTAATTGATGGTCATTTTTTTCTCGACCTCAAGCAAAATAAAATGCTTAAGAAATATAGCAAAAAAAAAAGAAAAGAAAAAAAAATTATGCTACATAGTTACATGATGAAACTTGAGTGCCGTGCCAAAGTTTCATCTTTTGACTAGGTTTCTCAGATGATGAAATCAAATGTTACAATTGACTATAGGTTTTTCTTCTTTTCTTTTAGTGTTTTGGGGGGGTTTTCCTTTTTTCATTTTTGCCATACTTTTTCTTTTGGATACATTTTGAACTTAGAACTTGTTTTGTAGGGAGGAGTGGGGAGATAAAAAGTGACCCATATCTTTTTCTTTTCCTCTTTTTTAATTTAACTTAAATACATTATCAATGTAAATAATATTTATATTATTAATAAATTTGATATATTATAACAGGTTAATTATTTTATGTTTCAGGTTATTAATTTCAATTGTTACGATAAATTTTTTAAATTATCTATCAATTTATTATAAAAAATAAAACTCTTTTTATATTTAATTTTTTTTCTTATTGATATTGGTCACTCGCTTCTACTATAACTTGTAGCCTTCATCAAGTGGGTAACATGGTGACTATGGTTGCCAAAAGGGATCCCACTTCTTATGTGTGTGTGTGTTTGTTTTTTGGCCCTTTATCTTTTCCTTAGGTGAAATTGGTACCGTTTTCTGTGTGTTAAAAACATGAATGACTGCTATATCAGTCTCTGCCCCTATATATCTTTTTCAGTCCACGAATATAGTGAAGGATCAAAAAGATTGTCAATCATTACGAAAGGATTCGATTTTCCTTTGATCATATTGTCATAATGTCAAGATGAATTTATAACAATGTCATTTCAGTGATGTGATTAATGAATCTTTGTGCACATTTACGTGCTATATTTAGTGGCAGAGGCAGAATTTTTACTGAGAGAGTTTAAAAACAAAAAAGCTAAAAAATTAAAAGAAACTAATATTGCTAGTGGAGTTGAACAAGCTTCACAAAGGTTTTTAAATCCTTTTGACCACTAAGCTATGTATTTGAGCAATGTCAAGGCAATTCAAACTATAAGATGATACTTAAGAAGATACTCTTAAGTAGTTCACGTAATCGCATTTTAAGTGACAAGATTCAGAACGCTTACAAAAATAAATAGCTTCATACCTTGAAGTGGAGATTTACCTAGTGCTTTTTCTCATACTTAGCTAAAGAAGCAACATGGAGTGGAATAGACATACTGTAGGAATTGAGAGCAAAAGTTTCAATAATAATACTGCTATAATATTTTTTGTAAGCGAATACATGGATTGACTTAAGTCGTGCTAGGCACTGTCCTAAAAAACTATTTCAGCAGTATAAAATATCTCTCCATGATTAAATAAGTCTACCTCTATTTAAGAGGATATAAAAATCAACAAAATATAAAATTATAAATCCAGCTAGTAGAAAGAAAAAGGAAGAACCACTAGTGTGCAATGCTAATTAAATATTATAGAATTAGAAGGAAGAAGAGGGACGTACGAGAAGATTTCAGATGATTAGAATGAATGGCTAATGAAGGCTATTTATAGTCATAAGTGCATGTTTCTATCCTTGTGAATGGTTGCAACGTGGCTATCTTCATTTGCCACTTCTCCAAAGGAATGTGCCATTTATCTGGAGGCTTAATGGTTGGCTGCCACATTTTGAGTAGTAAGACCACTTGTCTTTTACCTTTTCATGCAATGACATTTGTCAAACAATTATATATAAATCCTTTTAAAATATTAATACAATTTGGCTGACAAATAATACAGTATTTTATAAGATTTTTGTTTTTTGGAATAAAAGTAAAACTTGCTGGATTTGTTTGATCCAAATATAATAGGTTTGATGTCTTTTGGACTATGAACCAAACTTAGATCAATAAAACTTAACTCACAGAATTACTAGTGAAATATAATATTTCTATGAACCAATAATTCTTATTGTAAGTCAGAGATTTTATTAATCACATTTTGACCCCCGTAATTTTGTTGTTCAATGCGGTTTTGCGCTACTAGGCCATGCGCATGCCAGGTAATTCATGAAAGCTCTAGAGACTAGGCCAAAATCTCATAGGAGCGGCCCATTCCACTCTCATATAGGTGAATTCATCAAGTGTATACTGCTATTAAATACACCATAAGGACTATGAATTTTATTAAGATTTATTACTCATCCTCTCAATTAGTAGCAGTCAAGCACTCTCTTTTAGTGCTTCAGTGCCAATATCGACTTGTTATTACCCATATGAACCTATTTCATGGGATCTCCAATCACATAGGTTGGGTTACCATCTCTATTGATAACATGTCGGCCTTAACCCCATCTCTTTTGAAGTTTGAAAAATTAATTTTCTTCCCACATGTTTAGTCAGAGGATCGGCCAAATTTATCTCTGACTTCACATAGTCAATGAAAATTATTCCATCTCTCAACAGTTGTTTTATGACATTATATCTCAATTTCATGTGTCTACTTTTACAATTATAAGATTTATTCTTTGCTATAGCTATTGCCGCTTGGCAATCACAATGTATAGACACAGGAGGCAATACGTCCTTTATCAATGGGATATTAGCTAAAAGGTTTCTTAGCCACTCAGCCTCAAAACCAGCTAACACTAGATTTACAAACTCCGATTCCATAGTCGATCTAGCAATGATCGTCTGTTTAGCTGATTTTCACGATATGGCACTACCACCATGGGTGAATTCATAACCATTAGTGAATTTTGTCTCATCTGAATCAGAGATCCAGTTTGCATCACTATACCCTTCTAAGGTAGAAGGAAATCCACTATATAGGATACCATAATTCATGGTTCCTCTCAAATATTTCATTAGTCTATCTAATACAGACCAATGATCCTTGTTGGTATTATGAGTATATCTATTCAGTCTACAGACAGCATAGGCTATATCAGGCCTTGTAAAATTCATTAAATGCATCAGACTCCCAATAATATGTGCATATTTAGACTGAGCAACTGGGTCACCATTATTCTTTTTCAACTGAGAGTTAGCATCAAAAGGAGTGCTCACAGGTGTGACATTAAAATATTCAAATTTCTTAAGAAGTCTCTCAACATAATGTTCTTGTGACAATATTATTTCATCTTAACTCCTTATAACTTTAACTCTCAATATTGTATTTACTTCACCCACATATTTCATATCAAAATTAGCAGACAAAAATAATTTAGTACTTTGCACAATATTTAAACGTGTACCAAATATAAGCATGTCATCAACATATAGACATATTATCACATAATCATTGTCTACTACTTTAGTATAAATACATTTATCCACCTCCACAGAAGAAAAACTGTCTCTTATTAAGACTTGTTCAAATTTCTCATACCACTGCTTAGGAGCTTGTTTAAGGCCATAAAGAGATTTAATTAATTTACAAACTTTATTTTCTTGTCCAGGAATGACACAGCCTTCAGGTTGAACCATATAAATTTCTTCTTCTAAATTATCATTTAGAAAAGCAATTTTGACATCCATTTGATGGATAAAAAGCTTACGGATTGAAGCTAAGGCAATTAAAACTCGAATAGAAGAAATTCTAATCACTAGTACAAATGTATCAAAATAATCTATATTTAGTTTTGAGAAAATTCTTTTGCTACTGATAGTAATATATAATTATAATGTTTAGCTACTATTTGCACTCTAACTTAGCTGTACTTTATTGATATTTGAATGTTAAATGATAATAAATTGCTCTAATTAAGAACTTTATGCTTTGAATGGAGCAATTTCGGGCTATGAGGATGTTAAAGAGTATTTTGGAGCTAATATGGAGCATTGAAGTCCAATTGGAGGTTAGCGCACTTAAAATGAAGAAAGAAACAAAGCTGTAGAAAATCCTCCGGGCGCGCGGTTTATGTGCGGTCGCGCATGTCAGGCAGAAATTGGCCAAAGCGCGTGATCGATGCGCGGCCGCGCACGTGCTTCTGAGATAAATCGTCCAAGGCTAATTTTGTAATTTGAGAGGAAATTAACCTTGACCTATATGAAGCCCAGCTCGCCCAAAAAAAGGGTATCTCTATTTTTAGAAGAACTTGGGAGGCAAGAACACAAAAGAAGCAAGACGGGGAATTCTCCTATGAGTTGTTCATCTTCTTCTTCTTCTTAATTCCATTGTTGGTTATGACTTCTTATATTATAATCTTGCATAGTAGTATGAGTAGCTAAATCCGTCATCTAGGGTTGATGGAACTAATTGTTGGATGAATTCTTGATTACGGTTTGATATAATTGAGCTGTTTTTACTCTATAATTGTTCAACTATATGTTTCTTGTGATTAATTAAAAGGGCCCTTGATTAATTGTGTCTAGTTGTCTAGTATTACTTGAGAAAGAACACTTGATTAGATTGTTGTTGAACAACGCTACTTTCGACTAAGTTAAGAGATTAATTACTTGAATTTAAAAGCGGGATTAGAGATAACGAAGCTTTGGTATGATATTTATGAGTTGTACAAATTGTCAACTAGAGTAGTTCGAGAGAATACTTCTAGTAAATTATCGGAATTGATCGAGAGATAAGTACGGTAAGCAAGAACTCATCATCTTTATAGAGTCTTACGGCGAGATTATAGCTAACGTGTTAGGAATTAATCAGACAATTGGGGAAATCAATAACCCTAGATTCCTTTACCCTTGTATTCAACTTCATTATTGCTTATTGATAGTTTTTATTGTCATTTTTCCTTAGTTAAATAATTTCTGTTAATTATCAAATAAAATCTTGAACTCTGAAAATTGTCTGAGCTTATCATTAGCGATACTAAAAGTTGTAGCAAATAGGTTAGTTCCATGTGGGATTCGACTCCAGACTCTTGAATCAGATTATTTTTGCAGCGACTGCGTAGTCCTTTTTATAAGGCATATTTGGGCGTGATCAGCTACTAACCGAGCTTTATATTTATCTAAAGATCTATCAGGATTAAATTTCTTTTTGAAAATTCATTTAGAACCAATAAGCTTTGCACCATGAGGTAAATCAGTTAAAATTCATGTGTTATTTTTTAAAATAGAATCGACTTCAACTTTTATTGCCTCTTTCCAATAATTAGCTTCTGAAGAAGATATAGCTTCAAAATAATTTGATGGTTCATTATTGATAAGAAAAGTTTAAAAATTATTTTCGTAAGAAAAATATTCTTTCTTAGGCCTTTTGCTCCTTCTCAGTTCCTCATTAGAGGTAATCTTATTATTTGTTTCAACAGGTGTATGAGAAATTTTAGCAGATAGTGGATAAATATATACAAAGAACCCAATATTCTTTGTTTCAATTATAGTATTGCAATCAAGCACATCACTTTTTAAAATAAGAAATCTATATGTAGCACTATGTTCAACATATCCAATAAGTATGCAATCGACAGTTTTAGAACCTATTTTTCTCTTTTTAGGTTCAGGAAAAAAGAACTTTAGTAAGGCACCCGCACACTTTTAAATATTTCAAGTTAGGTTTATAACCCTTCCATAATTCATAAGCAGTTTTGTCTGTTCTGCTATGTGGTATTCTATTTTGTAAGTGACATGCAGATAATAAAGCTACACCCCACAAATTATCAGGTACGTTAGAACTAACTAGCGTAGAGTTCATCATTTCTTTTAATGTTCTATTTTTTCTTTCAGCTACTCTATTTGACTCGGGTGAATAAGGCAAAATTATTTCATGAATAATCCCATTCTTTTCACAAAAATCATTTAAAGAAAAATATTCTCCACCTCTATCAGATTTAATTCTCTTGATTCTTCTACTAAGTTGATTTTCAACATAATTTTTATAAGAAATAAAAGCATTAAAGGCATCATCTTTATTTCTAAGCAAATACAACTTAGTAAATCTAGAAAAATTATCAATAAAAGTCACATAATATCTTTTACCACCTCTAGTCATAGTCTGCTTTAAATCACCTAAATCAGTATGAATAAAGGATAATAATTCAGTTTTTTATTTATAGAAAAATAAGTCTTTCTAGTACTTTTAGCTTCAGTACATATTTTACACTTGTCTATATTGTTTGAGTCTAAACCAGATATTAAGTTTAGTGACTGCATTTTTCTTATATATGAGCAGAAGCAGATACATTTTCATTGATAACATCAGAAACATTAAGTACAAAGAGTCCTTGGTTACAATAGCGCTTTCCCACAAACACATTGTTTTTGGTCATTATGATCTTATCAGATTCAAATGACACTTTCACTCCGGCTCTTCCCAACAAGGATACAGAGATCAAGTTTGCCCCCATAATAGGAATATGCAGTACATCAACAAGGGCTAAAATTTTTCCCGAAGTGAGTTTCAGGAGAACTTTACCCTTACCCAAGACTTTGGTAGTACTTGAGTATCCAAGGTAGACCTCTTCTCTATCATCCTCTACAGGAGTATAAGAGGAAAATGCTTCTCGATTTGCACATATGTGCCGAGTAACCCTGGAGTCTACCACCCATTCTTTTGCATGTGCTACAATGTTTACTTGAGAAATGACAGCTGCAATAATATCACATCCTTAAGCTAAGTTAGCCTTAGGAGTATTAGTTTTTCCTTTGTCATTTCCTTCTCTGTACCTGCACTGTGAGGCATGATGGCCTGATTTTTCACAAACAAAACAAGAACCTTTTTTTCTTTTAATGTTAGAATTTTTAGGCTTGTAACCTTGAGACTTATTCTCGTACCTTTTGCGGTTGTTATTGCTGCTTTGCACTAAATTTGCTTTAAAAGTTGTCATCCTAGCTTTGATAGACTCTTTTCGGTTGGAATCTTCAATTAGGATGTAGGTCACAATTTCCTCAATGGTGAAATTTCTCTGTTTGTGCTTTAAGTTATTTTTATAGTCACTCCATGAGTCAGGCAGCTTCTCAATCAACACTCCAGCAACAAACTTTTCTGGTAAAGACATCCCCTCGGCCTTCAAGTCTTCTAGCAATTTTTGATATTCGTTGATTTGCACGTTCATCTCTTTGTCATCTCTCAACTACCACTGATAAAATTTCCCTACTATAAATTTTTGTTGTGTAGCATTTTCAGTAGTGAATTTTTTAATTAAGGCTTCCCAGGTACCTTTTGCTTCCTTATAACAGCAATACACGTCAAACAGTTCATTAGAAATAGTTTGCAATATGGTATGACGACATACATTGTTAGCATGTTGCCATGATTCCACTATTTTATTATCAGGGTTTGCACTAGGTTGTGGATGCAACAGTGCATGTGCAACACCATGGATATCAAGCAGTGAGAAAATACGTTCTTGCCAACGCTTGAAATTTTCATTGGCGAAATTTTAATTTTTGACACATCTGGAAATGGCCTGGCATATGGTAGTGCAACTAGGGTTGGAACAGCAGAGGTAGTGCCAATATTGATAGTATCAGTAGTATTTTCAGCATCAGTGTTGTTTGCCATAGTTTCTTAGATTGTAGGAAGTGAGAGCAAAAGTTTCAATAATAGCACTGCTATAATATTCTTTGTAAGAGAATACACGGGTTGACTTGAGTCGTGCTAGACACTGTCCTAAGAAACTATTTCAGCAGTATGAAATGTCTCCCCAGAATTAAACAAGTCTAACTTTATTTAAGAGGATACATGAATCAATAAAATATAAAATTACAAATCCAGCCAGTAGAAAAAAAAATGAAGAACAACTAGTGTGTAATGCTAATTAAATATTATAGAAAAGGAATTAGAAGGAAGAAGGACATATGAGAAGATTTGAAATGATTAGAATGAATGGCTAATGAAGGCTATTTATAGCCATAAGTGCATGTTTCTATCTTTATGAATGATTGCAACGTGGCGATCTTCATTTTCCACTTCTCCAAAGGAATGTGCCATTTATCTAAAGGCTTAAAGGTTGGCTGCCACGTTTTGGGTAGTAAGACCACTTATCTTTTACCTTTTCATGCAATGACATTTGTCAAACAATTATATATAAATCCTTTTGAAATACTAATACAATTTGACAGACACATACTATGTCTCCAGTTATTTTATGTGACAAGTACTGTTCCGCCAAGCACTAATAGGAAAAAGCAATAAGCATCGGAAAGGAGTAATCAAAGTTAAAAGAAAAGGCAGCTACGAGCAGCTACGAATTATCAATTCTGGTCTCGAGCATAAACAATGGAGTAACATTAGCACCAGAATGATTACTCTCTCCAGAGAGATTTTCAACAAAGTGTTTAAGTCCGCTATGAGATCACTCAATTTACAACAAGCAGGACTCACCTCTACATGACACTAAACCACGAGACAGCAGAAATAAATTCTAATCAGAAGATTAGGGAAAATAGCCAAAGATAGTTGTATCATGCTGTCCAATGCTGTTTGCCTGTTACCAACAGATATTTGATATTTCATATTCATCCGAACAATCTTGCTTTATATGCGACCACGGAGTAGAGCATCGTTTTTTAGAGAATCACATTGATCAATATACTTAGAGAATGTTGTTACCACTGACTCTGAGGCCCATTATGACATTAATGCTCCCAAATTGACATTTCCTTCATTATTCATCACTAGTAGCGACAGGGGTTAAATTAGACAGCAACATGGAGGCTGACAAGAGAAACACAGTGCTAACCACAACATAATTACACCTGTAGAAGTTCGTCTAAGTGAACAATTTCAGCACTGACACTATGCACCAAATCCAAATTCATAAAAACACACACTACACCAACAAGGGGATGCAGCGGCAATAAAAAAGGGAATTAGCGGCAATAACAATAGCCTCTATATTATTTATCGGCCATTGATCTTTAGCCGCTGAAGCTGGGGTCGATAAAGCCTTTAGCGACGTTTATCACAAAAGCTGGTAAAATGTATGACTTATTGCCGCTAAATATAATTCGCTTTAACGGCAATTGTTTGCGACAATTATTATGGCTACTAAATCCAAGCTAAAACAGCTACTAATGCTCTTTTAGTGTCTATTTTTATAGCCGCTAAATTCAAAAAAATAATTGTCGCTGAAAGTGTATACCTTTAGTGGTAATTGTTTTGTGACAATTAGAATGGCTATAATATCCCTTCTGAAAACGTATTAGTATACCTTTTAGCATCCATTTTAATAGCTAGTAAATTCAATTAAATTGTCGCTAAAAATCATCTTTAGCAGCAATTATAATGGCTACAATATTCCCTATGAAAACATCATAATTTGCACTTTTATCATCCATTTTTATAATCGGTATATCCTATTAAATTGGCGCTAAAAGTCACAAGCTATAACAGCAATAGTTTAGCCACCATTAATAATAGCTACTACATCCATTCAAATAAGGTTCCAAATGACAAAACATAATAATATTAATTCATAAAAACATAATGTATCTCATTAAATCTTAACAAACAAAAGGAAGTACTAATCCAAAATATTAATATAACAGTAACTTAAAAAATAAACTTATACTGTTTGAAGTAAATAGCTAATGTCATTATATGACTAATCCCAACGAATAATAGTCTTCAAGTAATATTTGCAACTCTTCATCATATTGAAATCTTTGACCCGCTAAATTATCTATCATCAAACTGTATGACCTGAAATTATAAAATAACTATGTCAATAGATGAAATATATGAGCACGGTAGACGTACGCATAAGCAAGCAAATCTTCTTATTAGCGATCACTAAATATAAGAGGAATGCAAGATAGAGATGATCACACCAATGCAGACAATAAAAACATATAAATTTTATGTAAGACTTGGCGGGATTTCACTTAAGAAGAAGCATTAGTTCTTCTGTAAACCTCAATTTTTGTGCTATCAAAACACTGCCCCAAGCTAAAGTTTTTTTTTTAATGTAGAATAACAGTTCAATTTTTTGTCTCAAAACCAGCTCAAACTATCCAAATTTCCCAGTTGAATTTCAAAACCCAATATTAATCAACTAGTTCAGAGCTGCTGTATATTGAAAATAATGCAGGAGAAACTAGTTCACAACTGAAGATTACTACTCCGCTAGCTTTCAATGAAGAACCAGTTCATACAATTCAAACAGAGATATAATAATACACAGTAATCTTAAGTAATTCTACTTTCACTAACTAAAGTTAACACATTTCACTGATCAATATTTTGGAAAGATAAATGGCTAGGGAACTATCTTCTAATCAGGTGCGGCGGCCGTACTACAGAAGGCTCATGAAATGGTTGTGGACAGGCTGGGGAAAACTGGTGCCTTGGAATTTAAGAAGCTTCTTCTCATATTGGGTGCTTGCAATTTAATTCTTGATACATAATTTTGAGGAATCATAGTTGTCACTGCAACTAGGGAAAGTTTTTAATGAATGTGGCTACTACAAACAATGTTGTCATTGCAAAACAACTGGACACAGGGGATTGATTGATTGATCTTGATTGAAAATGGGGAAAATGTGAATATTGTTAGTAATAGATAGTAGTAATAATGATAAAGATTGAATTTATTTTCCAGTTGGGAATAAAAAGGGTAGTCCTTTTCTAAAGTTTGGCTGGCACTGGATAAGGCTAAGAGCTCCAGCAAGAAGGATAAGAGCTCCAGCAGATTGAAGGTGAAGGAGATAAATTCATGCCATAAATCCTTATACAAAAGATAACATCAGGGAGTAAGTAATGGAAAACTATGTATTGCTTATTGTTAGCACATACAAATAATCACCTGGATTTTTAATTAGATACCACTGTTCAACCAGAATGGAATGCCCCTTATGTGTGCAGCAAGAAACTCTAGTCCTGTTCAATTTATAGTGAATTACCAAAGTTATATGATTGAGCTGGTGCAATTTTCATGTCACGACCCAATTTCTCTCTGTAGGATGTCGTGATGGCACCTAGTCTCTAAGACTAGGTAAGCCTAACAATTTTGCGAAATAACTGAATATAAAGTTGAAACTCAAAGCTCATCATCTGAAATAAATAAAACTGCGATTCGAAATAGTTACAACTCCCAAAACCCAGTAGAAATAAGTCACAAGCTCTATAGAGAAAATGCTAAGTATCTCTATACATCAGAGTCTAATGAAAATAAAGAAGGCAACATAATAAAGATAAAGGGGGACTCCGAGATCTGCGAACGCTGACAAATGTACCTTGAAGTCTCCACGTACGGGTTAGCTCACTCGTACCTGGTCTGGTAAGCAGTACCTGCATCTGCACAAAAAGATGTACAGAAGTGTAGTATGATTACACCACAACGGTACCCAGTAAGTGCCAAACCTAACCTCATTAGAGTAGTGACAAGGTCAGGTCAGAGCCCTACTGGAATTAAAAGGAAACAAGGCAAAATATACTCCCTCCGTTTTAATTTATGTGAACCTATTTCTTTTTTAGTCTGTGCCAAAAAGAATGACCTCTTTCCTTATTTGGAAACATTTACCTTTATGCAATGATTTATAGCCACACAAAATATATGTGCCTCATTTTACACCACAAGTTCAAAAATCTTCTCTCTTTTCTTAAACTCCATGCCCAATCAAATAGGTTCACATAAATTAAAACGGAGGGAGTATAATAATATAATAAAATGACTGAGAAGTAAACAATGAGAAGTTACAGAAAAATAACAACACAACAAATAGAGGTAAATAATAGGGATGCTCCCGAGATACCGCCTCGTAGTCCCAAAAGTAAATACACGAAAGGGGAGCTCCCGAAGTACCGCCTCGTAGTCTCAAAAGTAAATATGCAACAGGGGCGCTCACGAGGTACCGCCTCATAGTCCCAAAAGTAAATACACAAGAGGGGCACTCCCGAGATACCGCCACGTAATCTCAAAAGTAAATATGCAACAGATAACCAATGGAAAACTGATATTTCAACAAGGAATCCTACAGTTAAAGACTGAATACAAATCAAGAAAGCAAGAAATCCAACTAAGCATGTTGCACAAATTGCAAATAAGAGATAAGACACGTAGACATGTGACATTAGGCTAAACATGATTACTACACATGCTAGAGTAACTCAGTTAAGGAATTAAAAAGGAAATCACTTAGCAAAAATCGGATTTTTAATATTTAACCCGAGTACGCACTCGTCACCTCGCGTACACGGCCTTCATGTATTGCAAATACCATAACAGTACCAAACCTAAGGGGAGTTTCTCCCACACAAGGTTAGACAAGTTACTTACCTCAAACCTTGCTCAATAAATCAATAAGAACGCCTTTCCTTCGACTTTACGACTCTGAACGGCCTAAATCTAGTGAAAAGCAATTACATACTATAAATATAACTATAAGAAACTAATCTAAATAATGAAATTATGACATTTTAACAAGGAATTAGAAAATCGCCCCAAAACGTCGTCGTGGACCCACGTCTCAAAATCGGTAAAAGTTATAAAATACGAACACTCATTCGATATCGAGTTTACCCATACCAAAATTAGTCAAATCCGATATAAAAATCTCGATCAAAGCCTCAAAATTTGGCCTAAGGATGTTTCCACCTTTTTCCTAAATTTCTCAACCCAACTCCTTAATTAATTGAAGAAATTAAAGATAGATTAGTGGAAACTAATCAAAAACGAGTCAAGAATCCTTACCCAAATATTTCCTCTGAAAATCTCTCGAACAATCGCCACAAACCGAGTTCTCTAGGTCCAAAAATGGATAATGAAATCTAACCCTCGAAAATCTCCTTTTCTGCCGAGTTAAACCGCTTCTGCGGTTCATTTAGCCGCTTTTGCGGTCATCTAACCGCATCTGCGGAAAGTCATTGACGCTGACCAACCGCTTCTGCGGTCGCAAATCCCGCTTCTGCGGGTGCGCATCTGCGCGAACTCGTCTGCTTCTACGGACCGGCCTCCTAAGCTTTCGTCCGCTTCTGCGGTCATTCTTCCGCAGAAGGGACTCAGCTTCTACGAGCACCTCGTTGCACCTGTGACCACTGGCCACCCTCTTCAGTCCCACTTCTGCGCTCGCCCGATCCCAGCAAATGCTTCAAGTCCAAATTTGATCCGTTAACCATCCGGAATCTATCCGAGGCCCCTGAGACCTTAACCAAATATATCAACCAGTCCTAAAATATCATACGAACTTAGTCGAGCCCTCAAATCACATCAAACAACGCTCAAAACACGAATTGCGCATCGATTCAAGCCAAATGAACTTTAGAACTTCTAACTTCTACATTCGATGACGACACCTATCAAATCAAGTCCGATTGACCTCAATTTTTGCAAACAAGTCACAATTGGCATTACGGACCTACTTCAACTTCCGGAATCGGAATCCCACCCCGATATCTAAAAGTCCACTCCCGGTCAAACTTTTCAAGAATCATCCAATTTTTCAACTTTCGCCAATTAACGCCGAAATGACCTACGGACCTCCAAATCAATATCCGGACACGCTCTTAAGACCAAAATCACCATACAGAGCTATTTGAACCGTCAAAACTCCATTCTAGAGTCGTCTTCACAAAAATCTAACTATTGTCAATTCCTATGACTTAAACTTCCATTTTAGGGACTATGTGTCCCATTTCACTCTGAAATCAAAAACCAAACCTCCCAGCAAGTCACGTAACCACACAATGAAATAAAGGGAGCAATAAATAGGGGTTCAGGGCAAATACTTTCAAAATAACTGGCAGGGTCGTTACATCCTCCCCCTCTTAACACAAACGTTCGTCCTCGAACGAGTATAAAGACATACCTGAAGTGGTGAAAAGATGAGGATAAGGGCTGCGTATATCAATTTCGGTCTCCCAAGTCGCCTCCTCGACCGGATGACCATTCCACTGAACCTTCACTGAAACGATGTTCTTCGACCTCAACCTTCGAACTTGCCTGTCCAAAATGGCCACTAACTCCTCAACATAAGATAGTTTCTTATCCAACTGGACTGAGCTGAAGTCTAACACATGAGACAGATCGCCGTGATACTTTCGGAACATGGAAACATGGAACACTGGGTGAACTGCAGAGAGACTAGGTGGTAGTGCAAGTCTGTAAGCCACCTCTCCAACCCTCTTAAGAATCTCAAAAGGCCCGATATATCTAGGGCTCAACTTGCCCTTTCTCTCGAACCTCATAACACCCTTCATGGGCCAAAACCGGAGCAAGACCCGCTCCCCAACCATGAATGCAACACCGCATACCTTCTGATATGTATAACTCTTCTGTCTAGATTGGGTTGTACGAAGTCGATCCTTAATCAATTTAACCTTTTCCAAAGCATCCTGAACCAAGTCTGTACCCAATAGTCTAGCCTCGCCCGGCTCGAACCAACCCACTAGGGACCGGCACCGCCTACCATATAGAGTCTCATAAGGTGCCATTTGAATGCTCGCTTGATAACTGTTGTTGTAGGAAAACTCCGCAAGTAGCAAGAACTGATCCCAAGCACCCCCAAAATCCATCACACATGCACGACGCATATCCTCCAATATCTGAATAGTGCGCTCGGACTGTCTGTCAGTCTGAGGGTGAAATGTTGTACTCAACTCCACCGGAGTACCCAACTCATGATGCACGGCTCTCCAGAACCACGATGTAAACTGCGTACCCCGGTCATAGATGATAGATACCGGCACGCCATGAAGCCTTACAATCTTGTGAATGTAAACCTAAGCCAACTGCTCCGAAGAGTAAGTAGTAACCCCAGGAATGAAATGAGCTGACTTGGTCAATCTATCCACAATTATCCAAACTGCATCGAACTTCCTCTGAGTCCGTGGGAGCCCAACAACGAAATTCATAGTGATCCGCTCCCATTTCCACTCCAGAATCGCTAGCTTCTGAAGAAATCCACCTGGGCGATGATGCTCATACTTCACCTGGTGATAATTTAGGCACCGAGCTACATACTCCACTATGTCCTTCTTCATCCGCCTCTACCAATAGTGCCGCCGCAAGTGCTGATACATCTTTGCGGCACCTGGATGAATGGAGTACCACACACTATGAGCCTCCTGGAGAATCAACTCACGCAAACCATCTACATGGGGCACACATAGCCTGCCCTGTATCTGTTATACACCGTCATCTCCAATAGTGACTTCCTTGGCATCACCGTGCAAAACCGTATCCTTAAGGACAAGCATATGGGGGTCATCATACTGACGCTCTCTCATACGATCATAAAGAGAAGACTGAGAAACCACACAAGCCAAAACCCTTCTCGGCTCGAAAACATCCAATCTGAAAAACTGGTTGGCCAAGGTCTGAACATCCAAGGCTAAAGGCCTCTCTGCTACTGGTAGATATGCTAAATTTCCCAAACTCTCCGCCTTGCAACTCAAGGCATCGGCCACCACATTGGCCTTCCCGGGACGATAAAGAATGGCGATGTCATAATCCTTAAGCAGCTCCAACCATCTTCGATGTCACAAGTTAAGATCCTTCTGTTTAAACAGATGTTATAGACTCCGATGATCGGTGTAGACTTCACAAGGTACACCATACAAATAGTGCCGCCAGATCTTCAAAGCATGAACAATAGCTGCTAACTCGAGGTCGTGGACATGATAGTTCTTCTCATGCACCTTCAGCTATCTAGACACGTAGGCAATCACCATACCGTCCTGCATTAACACCGTATCGAGGCCAATACGTGATGCATCACAATACACCGTATAGGACCCCGAACCAGTAGGCAATACCAACACTGGGGCTGTCGTCAAAGCAGTCTTGAGCTTTTGAAAGCTCTCCTCACACTCCTCGGTCCACGTGAACAGAGTACCCTTCAATCTGGTCATAGGTGCTGCAATAGACGAGAAACCCTCTACAAATCGGCGATAATACCCTACCAAGCCCAGAAAACTTCGGATCTCCATAGCTAAGGACGGTCTGGGCCAACTCTGCACTGCTTCAATCTTCTTTCAAAATTTTTACATATAACTTCTTTTTTCTCAAGGTCTAAAGCACAGTCCTCAGGTGTTGCTCATGATCCTCCCGACTCTGGGAGTACACCAGAATGTCATCAATAAACACAATGACGAAAGAGTCAAGATAGGGCTAAAATACATTGTTCATCAAGTGCATGAATGTTGCCGGGGCGTTGGTCAGCCCAAAAGACATCACAAGGAACTCGTAATGACCATATTGGGTCCTGAAAGCAGTCTTCGTGATATCTGGCTCTCGAATCTTCAATTCACGGTAGCCTGAACCCAAGTTGATCTTAGAGAACACTCTAGCACCCTGAAGCTGATAAAATAGGTCATCAATACGTGGCAATGGATACATGTTCTTCACTGTAACCTTGTTCAACTGGCGATAATCAATACAAATTCGCATAGAACCATCCTTCTTCTTTACAAACAAGACAGGAGCACCCCAAGGCGACACACTAGGCCGAATGAAACCCTTTTCGAGCAACTCTTGCAATTGTTCCTTTAATTTTTTTAACTCTACTGGGGCCATACGATAGGGTGCAATAGAAATAAGCTGAGTGCCCGGTAACAAATAAATGCCAAAGTCGATATCTCTGTCGGGCGGCATGCCCGAAAGATCCGCCGGAAATACGCCTGGATAATCCCTCACTATTGAAACTGACTCCACGGTAGGAGTGTCAGCACTAACATCCCTCACATATGCCAGATATGCATCATACCCCTTCTCAACGATCTGCTGAGCCTTTAGAAATGAGACAACCCTGCTAGGAACATAATCTAAGGTACCTCTTCACTTTAGCTGTGGGAGACCTGGCATAGCCAACATCACCGTCTTGGCATGATAATCAAGGATAGCATGATAAGGCGACAACCAGTCCATGCCCAAAATAACATCGAAATCTACCATACTAAGAAATAATAAATCAATTTTAGTCTTATAACCACTAAGAACAATCAAACATGATCGATACACTCGGCCAACAACAATAGAATCACCTACGGGTGTAGACACATAGATAGGAGAACTCATAGAATCACGGGATACACCTAAATACTGGGCAAAATAAGATAACACATAGGAATAAGTGGAGCCTGGATCAAATAAGACCGATGTATCTTTATGACAGATCGGAATCATATCTGTGATGACAGAATCGGATGCAACTGCCTCCGTCCTAGAAGGAAGTGCATAATATCTGGCATGGCCTCCCCTCTAGGGCGACCTCTACCTATCCGACCTCCACCTCGAACTGGATGTGCAGGTGGAGTGGTAGCCGGTGCTGTAACCATAGCCTGAGGACCCGGTGGAGCACGCGGTGCCTGAGTGGTCAGTGGAGGTGCACCCCTCCTGAGTCTAGGGAAATCCCTCACCACATGATGAGTGTCCCCACACTCAAAACAAGCTCTCGGAGGACGTGGCTGTTGTGGCTAGCTCGGGCATGATCGGCTGGACTGACCA
>AWOL01S0076039.1:12244-24451 GCA_000715115.1 Nicotiana otophora | reverse complement strand
ATATATCAATTAAGAATAAATGTCTTAACTAGAGAAATTAACCTATATGTTTCACACAATTTTTTTAATCGTCCTTTTCCTCTTTACTTTCTATGTTGGTTGGAGGTTGAATATGGAAGAACAACATAACTTTATCTGGATTGTAAAATCTGACTTTGCAACGGTTGTTTTATATTTGAAATTGTTTTTTATTTTTATTTTTTAATGAAAGGGTCTACTTATACAATACAGATCTGCACACTGCATATAAGGGTGAAGCTACATGTCTTAAAGAGTGGTCAATTGACCATTATTCATCTAAATATTATATTGTTATATAAAAAAAATATTAATTTTTAGGCGCATATAACCACTTTGTACTACATAGACACACATATCACCTAAAGATAAAGGAGATGATAGGGTAGCTGAGTCAAATAATGATAATAAATGAACGTATATGTTTTATAGCTAAATAATGAAGCACCAGATTAAAAGTGAGGGATTTTTATTTTTATATATAAAAACGTTAGGGGCCCTACGCAATTTCATCAAAAATTTAATAGGGGTTAAGAATCTAAGCTTGGGGACCCAAATGAAATTTTTCTCCTAAGACCAGGATTAATATAGATATTATATTATCATTATCACCTAAAAAAGTAATAATGTTGAGTGTTTTGCTACAAGAAGAAATTTGCTGTAGACTAAAGAATCGTCTTGATAATCTTGCAATATAAGGTTTAATTAGCAATGTAATATACGGCAATGTTTAGATTTTAAGAATAATTTTCGACAAATCTTGATCGATATGGAAACAATAATGCCATATTAATCTCTTTGAAGATTCTTTTTGAATCTTTTAATCCCTTTTAATTTATATAATTGCAGAACAATTTATAGTAGTTCATATTACGCTACAAACAATGTCGTTTTAATAATAAAAGTTCTTTTATTATCGAAGATGTTAAGTATTATAAGAAGATTCAGCTTTTACGTTTATCTATACTCGATATTTAAACCAAATTAATAAATGTATGTTGTGTATTTGTACAAATACTTTTATCGCTTAACTGTAATTAAATAATATACATTTTTACCGATTTGACATAAATATCATGTGTGGGTAAATTTTTACCTAGACGGAACTATTAGACACCTTCTTTTTCAAGGCATTTGTTACAATCCAACCCCAAAAAAATCCTGTTTCAATACTATTTTTCGAATATATATTTTGTAAATTACAGTATTGAACCCTTGACGAGCGGAACATGATAACTATATTATTTAAATAGTTCTTTGTTTTGCTTTTCTATTATCAGTTTGGACTGTTATTACTCTTAAATGAGACATTGGCTAATTCACTTTTTTGAAATAAATTAAAATATAAAATTATTCAAAATAAAGTAAAATAAGTGGAATACAAAATATTGACTCTTGGTAAGTGGAAGAGACTACAGTTTCTGAAATAGGAGTAACATTTTTTCTAAGTAGTAATAAGTGTGGTGGAAATCGAAGGCTGAAATTGCTTATCATGTTTTAAATAGTCAAATCAATTTGTTTCTGAATTGCACAACAACCTTCATTCAGTCGCTTTTGATTGTGAAATTGTAACCATCCAAAGTTAAACAATCTTTTTAGAGTTGTCTCAAGTTTAATTCAACTTATAGCTATAATAACATCGCTATATAACGATAATTAATTATAAAACTAATTTTTTGTGGAACCAATTTTCATGCTATATTATAATATATGTTTTATATAACATCACTTTGCTGTAACAACCAAAAGAGATCGGAATAAATGAGACTATTATAGAGAGGTTTGACTATATATTAAATATTCTCATTGATGATTTAAGGGATTTTCCTGTCGTAAATCTTATAATTTGACTTAGATTTGTTATTTATTTCTTCCAAATGAGACCTAAATATGGTGATTTTCTAAGGGAGCAACGAACGTGGATTATTTAGTAACGGAGTGTTATAACTTATAAGTCCGAATATTGGGTGATTTATATATTATTGAGGTATAGAGTTCAATTGATTAAGGGAGCTGAAAAAATCACTAGTTATCCACTATAAAATTACGTAGTTGTTTTTTAATTATATTTTATTGGAAGGAATTAGCAAAAGATGACGTGAGAGGGGTTCATTTGAACGTAATACTTTTGATGTAAATTTATGTGTAAAAATTCACTAAAATTACAATAAATAATAGATATAAACCCATATTTTAAAGTTTAATGAGTTAATTTTAAAAACCTTAAAAATTGAACCCATAGAATTTAAAACATGAATCTGTCACTATCATGTTTTCCAGGGATATTAACTTCAAATTTACTATTCGAACAACTTTTTCAAAAGAAAATGGAAATAACTTTTCTCGTCTCAAATTTCTTGCTTAATTTGTTATGTTTTTCCCTTTTCTTTTGGGGATATTATGAGGAGACTAGAGAGTTATTGCTTCTTTTGTATTAGATACTTTATTTGGAAAAATTTCTTGTGTGTTAAATCAATCACCTTTGAGAAGCACTCAATAAGAGACTGAATAGCTCCACTACAGAAAAGGAGAAAAACCGATTTCATATTATTAGTGTTTTCTTTTCAAAAAAGGAAAGTTTTGCGTAAACTGAAATAAATTTGTATGTGTATTGCAGAAATAAGAAAAAAACCAATTCTACAAGGTAAGAGGAGAAACTCTTTTAAAAATCAAAATATCTGGGTTTGTTTTTGTAACATTGTATATGGTCGAAATAGATTTCGGCCTCCGTACGTTTGATCGAGTTCGAATGGTAAGCGATCGAAGTGAGAGCTCGAGACGAGTTCCGAGAATAGTACAAACAAGTCTCGAGCTCCAAGACCGATCGAGGAATCGGCTCGGTATCATCATCAAGCCCATGACCAAATCGAACCGCAAGGCAACGTGAAGGTTGTCCGAGATGCACAGACCGATTGACACTCACCCTGAATGTCGAACTCGAACCAAGGCCGAGGGCTCGACCCAATACCAATCTCGAGCCAGTATCGAGCTCGCAGACAGGAGCCGTTGTAACCGCACTAGGGGAGAGAATCTTGGCAGAAATCGAGGAAGAGACAATTCATCATGGGTTCTCCGCTATATATTTTTTTATTATTAATAAAATAAGATCCCTCTACTATAAATGGGGGAATCCTTGTAAGCGCAAAGGAGGGTTCACACATTGTAAGAAAAGACTACTTCTATTTATTGAATAATATATCTCTTGAGCTTGTTTGACTCAGCATACTCGCTCTTCTTGTTCAGTAATTTATATCCCGTTTCTATAGCCAAGAATCTAAACATTTTCACTTCTACGTATAATTTATGTCAAGCTATATCACATATCCTTAGAACTACTTATAAATTCAACTATATCCGATTTTTTGGGTAAACAGTTTGGCGTCCACCGTGAGGCTAAGGATAACAGTGGTTGTTTGATACAAATTCGCAATACGCACCAGTTTACAACTCAGAATCGGCAATGGCAAACCCTCGATTCATGGCTTTACCTATTGACCACGAAGCGGGCCTTTAGGATGAAACCAACNATATAACCACTTTGTACTACATAGACACACATATCACCTAAAGATAAAGGAGATGATAGGGTAGCTGAGTCAAATAATGATAATAAATGAACGTATATGTTTTATAGCTAAATAATGCAGCACCAGATTAAAAGTGAGGGATTTTTATTTTTATATATAAAAACGTTAGGGGCCCTACGCAATTTCATCAAAAATTTAATAGGGGTTAAGAATCTAAGCTTGGGGACCCAAATGAAATTTTTCTCCTAAGACCAGGATTAATATAGATATTATATTATCATTATCACCTAAAAAAGTAATAATGTTGAGTGTTTTGCTACAAGAAGAAATTTGCTGTAGACTAAAGAATCGTCTTGATAATCTTGCAATATAAGGTTTAATTAGCAATGTAATATACGGCAATGTTTAGATTTTAAGAATAATTTTCGACAAATCTTGATCGATATGGAAACAATAATGCCATATTAATCTCTTTGAAGATTCTTTTTGAATCTTTTAATCCCTTTTAATTTATATAATTGCAGAACAATTTATAGTAGTTCATATTACGCTACAAACAATGTCGTTTTAATAATAAAAGTTCTTTTATTATCGAAGATGTTAAGTATTATAAGAAGATTCAGCTTTTACGTTTATCTATACTCGATATTTAAACCAAATTAATAAATGTATGTTGTGTATTTGTACAAATACTTTTATCGCTTAACTGTAATTAAATAATATACATTTTTACCGATTTGACATAAATATCATGTGTGGGTAAATTTTTACCTAGACGGAACTATTAGACACCTTCTTTTTCAAGGCATTTGTTACAATCCAACCCCAAAAAAATCCTGTTTCAATACTATTTTTCGAATATATATTTTGTAAATTACAGTATTGAACCCTTGACGAGCGGAACATGATAACTATATTATTTAAATAGTTCTTTGTTTTGCTTTTCTATTATCAGTTTGGACTGTTATTACTCTTAAATGAGACATTGGCTAATTCACTTTTTTGAAATAAATTAAAATATAAAGTTATTCAAAATAAAGTAAAATAAGTGGAATACAAAATATTGACTCTTGGTAAGTGGAAGAGACTACAGTTTCTGAAATAGGAGTAACATTTTTTCTTAGTAGTAATAAGTGTGGTGGAAATCGAAGGCTGAAATTGCTTATCATGTTTTAAATAGTCAAATCAATTTGTTTCTGAATTGCACAACAACCTTCATTCAGTCGCTTTTGATTGTGAAATTGTAACCATCCAAAGTTAAACAATCTTTTTAGAGTTGTCTCAAGTTTAATTCAACTTATAGCTATAATAACATCGCTATATAACGATAATTAATTATAAAACTAATTTTTTGTGGAACCAATTTTCATGCTATATTATAATATATGTTTTATATAACATCACTTTGCTGTAACAACCAAAAGAGATTGGAATAAATGAGACTGTTATAGAGAGGTTTGACTATATATTAATGATTTAAGGGATTCTCCTGTCGTAAATCTTATAATTTGACTTAGATTTGTTATTTATTTCTTCCAAATGAGACCTAAATATGGTGATTTTCTAAGGGAGCAACGAACGTGGATTATTTAGTAACGGAGTGTTATAACTTATAAGTCCGAATATTGGGTGATTTATATATTATTGAGGTATAGAGTTCAATTGATTAAGGGAGCTGAAAAAATCACTAGTTATCCACTATAAAATTACGTAGTTGTTTTTTAATTATATTTTATTGGAAGGAATTAGCAAAAGATGACGTGAGAGGGGTTCATTTGAACGTAATACTTTTGATGTAAATTTATGTGTAAAAATTCACTAAAATTACAATAAATAATAGATATAAACCCATATTTTAAAGTTTAATGAGTTAATTTTAAAAACCTTAAAAATTGAACCCATAGAATTTAAAACATGAATCTGTCACTATCATGTTTTCCAGGGATATTAACTTCAAATTTACTATTCGAACAACTTTTTCAAAAGAAAATGGAAATAACTTTTCTCGTCTCAAATTTCTTGCTTAATTTGTTATGTTTTTCCCTTTTCTTTTGGGGATATTATGAGGAGACTAGAGAGTTATTGCTTCTTTTGTATTAGATACTTTATTTGGAAAAATTTCTTGTGTGTTAAATCAATCACCTTTGAGAAGCACTCAATAAGAGACTGAATGGCTCCACTACAGAAAAGGAGAAAAACCGATTTCATATTATTAGTGTTTTCTTTTCAAAAAAGGAAAGTTTTGCGTAAACTGAAATAAATTTGTATGTGTATTGCAGAAATAAGAAAAAAACCAATTCTACAAGGTAAGAGGAGAAACTCTTTTAAAAATCAAAATATCTGGGTTTGTTTTTGTAACATTGTATATGGTCGAAATAGATTTCGGCCTCCGTACGTTTGATCGAGTTCGAATGGTAAGCGATCGAAGTGAGAGCTCGAGACGAGTTCCGAGGATAGTACAAACAAGCCTCGAGCTCCAAGACCGATCAAGGAATCGGCTCGGTATCATCATCAAGCCCATGACCAAATCGAACCGCAAGGCAACGTGAAGGTTGTCCGAGATGCACAGACCGATTGACACTCACCCTGAATGTCGAACTCGAACCAAGGCCGAGGGCTCGACCCAATACCAATCTCGAGCCAGTATCGAGCTCGCAGACAGGAGCCGTTGTAACCGCACTAGGGGAGAGAATCTTGGCAGAAATCGAGGAAGAGACAATTCATCATGGGTTCTCCGCTATATATTTTTTTATTATTAATAAAATAAGATCCCTCTACTATAAATGGGGGAATCCTTGTAAGCGCAAAGGAGGGTTCACACATTGTAAGAAAAGACTACTTCTATTTATTGAATAATATATCTCTTGAGCTTGTTTGACTCAGCATACTCGCTCTTCTTGTTCAGTAATTTATATCCCGTTTCTATAGCCAAGAATCTAAACATTTTCACTTCTACGTATAATTTATGTCAAGCTATATCACATATCCTTAGAACTACTTATAAATTCAACTATATCCGATTTTTTGGGTAAACAGTTTGGCGTCCACCGTGAGGCTAAGGATAACAGTGGTTGTTTGATACAAATTCGCAATACGCACCAGTTTACAACTCAGAATCGGCAATGGCAAACCCTCGATTCATGGCTTTACCTATTGACCACGAAGCGGGCCTTTAGGATGAAACCAACAACTTGATACCCAGGGCCGGAAGGCCACTTAACGATGTCACTGAAGCTCGAATCGAAGTACCTGAGATCCGAGTCGAAGTACCGCTGGATGTCAATTCACAAGTGGCTCTTGAGGCGAACCAAAGTTCAGAACCGGAAAAAAGTATTCAGGGCGGCACTCGATTGTAGCTCGAGACGCCCATAACGTGGAGGAGATCAGAGTCAGCTTACGGATGATCTTCGAGATGTTACAAGCCTAGCAAATAGTGATAGCTCAGTTGCAGAGCCAAACTCAGGTACAAAGCAGGCCGGATCCGCTTTGAGAAATCACCCACAGAACGGAGTCAGCCATAGTGAAGTCAAACGAGCAAGAATCGGGGACTACTCCCGAAATTACTAAATTGCTCGAGAAACTCACAAAACGAGTCGAAACTAACGATAAAAAAGTAGAAACATATAATTCCAGGTTCGATCAGATCCCGGGAGCTCCACCAATGATAAAAGGGCTGGATTCGAAGAAATTTATTCAAAAGCCTTTTCCCTCGAGTGCAGCCCCAAAACCAATCCCCAAAAAATTTCGTATGATCGAAATTCCCAAATATAACGGTACGACTGATCCCAACGAACACGTCACCTCTTACACGTGTGCCATCAAGGGTAACGATTTGGAAGACGACGAGATCGAATCGACATGTTAGGAACTACAAACAAATCTTGAAAAGAAGTTAACTAATAAAGAAAATAAAATAGAAAAGAAAAAAGAAAAAAAAACTAAAACCTAATTCCTGAATTAGCACCAAAAACTATTTCAAACACCATTGATTACCAATCCCCGGCAACGGCGCCAAAATTTGAAGAGCTAAAAATACAACACAAAATTATGCTCGCTAGTCGAATATAGTATAGAAAATTATCGTATCCACATGGATTGGATTTAAGCAGTGTTTTCGTAGCTTCTAGTCTTATTGCTATTCAGGATGATCAACAATTTGGATTTGTGTGAATTAAACTAAAATTAACTAAAAGTCTAAACAATTGGCTAATGAAAATCGCAACAAGAGTAAACAAAGAAGATATCAATGGGAGAAAATAAGGGTTGATTGGATAGGTGCAAGATACTTGTTTGGGAATTAACTCTAGTTACTTCACTCTATGGTTCAAGTGAGTCTCTCGAATTCACTCTATTATTAGTTCGAACGTTCAGTAAAAACTCCTCTCTCGATTAAGTCTCAACCTCACAATATAAACTAAGTTAAGCTCAGTGAAGATATGCAAGAATTTGTAATGGGTTAATCTTTAGGAGAACCTCTTTTGATTATCCTCCTAACTAGGTCTAAACAATAATTCAACTAGCCTCTTTCGATTACTAAGAAGAATCAATGAATTCAACCAATAAGATAATGCAAAACATCACAAATTATGCCCTTTTCGATTACATAAACATGTGAATATATATGCAGCAATAAAAAATCCAAAATGATTCAATACATAAAACTAGAGTTAATATCCACAAATAATTCTCGAAACACCAAATCCATCAATCCCTAAAGAAGAATTACTCCATGGATATGGAGAAATTCATCACAATTAAGTTCAAGTCAAAGAAAAACATAAAACATCCGAACCCTTGTCTTGAGTGAGGATGAATGGCAAAATCCTTGTGCTCTTGATTCTCCCTCTTCTCCTTAGCTTCCTAAGGTCTAAATTATGTCAAAAGTCCTCAAAATACCCTTTTCTATGTATATATACCAAGTAGGGTCGGGTCCAAACAAATACACCTTCTCTTATGCAAAAAAGGACACTTTCCGGAGTTGGGCGTGCACGGTCGCGCACCTGAAAGTGTGCCCGCGCACTTGGCCGTGCACTTTTCACACTGTTCTGCCCCATATGCGCGGTCAGTGCGCGGCTGCTCACTTGCCGCGCACTTTTCATCCTGTGCCGTTGAGAAATGGGAAATATATAAAACATCTAAGTTGTAGCCCTTTGAATTATCTTTCTAACAATATATTGTGGAGTCCAAAAGGAGTTCCGAGTGAAATGTTATGTGCATTTTAGTAGACACTGCACAATATACCTGCTCGATTCTTCGTTTTGTTCCACTATCATCCGTTGATCCCCGAATACAATCCCGGCTTAATTTCTTGTGATTTTACTCAGACTTCAAAGCTGCAAATCACTTTAATTCATTCCATAATATCTACATAGCTCGGAATCACTCCTACAAGGCATAAAAGACACAATTAGTGCAAAACACTAGCGATTAAAGCTCAAACTCAACTAAAGTGCAGTAAATTGGAATATAATAATCGACTAAAACATGAGATTATAGCCTACCATCACAATACACCTCATAACACATATAAGCCCTGAACCAACTCTCGCAATACTGTCACAACGGAAGAGATGTGTAGAAACTCATAACCACATGCCGAACCAACAAATAATGGAGTTTGTCCTCCTGACAAGAACCATTACCTCATTCTCAACTGAATAACGATATTTGCTCTTTAATATACTTTACAAAAATACGTTCTCATCGATTTTGGGTTCAATAACCTCGTCTCATCCAGTACAAGCTGCCCAGGCAATGAGCCACCTCAAACACTGCCCGAGATTTCATATGGCGCCATCAATGCGCCAACAAGTTACAACTCAAATATGATACATAAGGAAAAACAAACTCGGACAAGGAATTACCCAGCCCGCGTAACGAATAAAATGGCCGAATAGATGCTATGAACCTACCGCAGGGATGAAAAACAAGACACACAAAATAAGTGTAAGGAACTATGCTCAACATCTCACTTTTGCGGCGTGCAACCCGATACAACATGACACTATTGCGGCGTGCAACCCGATCCACACAACATGCCCGCGGCGGCGTGCCACACGATCCAAACATAACAATCAAGAAGAAAACACACATCAAGCCATAACGCTTATACTTAAAAAGTGTCCGAATATCGACCACAAGCACGCCAAGTGAGTAATACAAATCCTGGGGAGACGGATAGCGCCATACACTACGAAACCCAAGCACGACTAAGGTGCAATAAATGACCCGCATCTCGAGAGCCATCCTGCTCATATAATACCACAAGCTACACGGAACCACAACATATGTGCGAATAAGCAAGCCTTCTCACAACCCACACGGCACAATAGAGTACTACATGGAATAGCTGACGATGAGAATAACATCTAATGCCCGACGACTCCTCAGTAAGCAATGCTATGACGAATGAACACATCCGACCTGATGTAGAACACACATTCATATTAGGCCCACCAACGGACCTAAAACCGATTCTGATCATACCATACTAGGACAATAACCTTCCAAGGATCCACAATGGCCCAATTCATAACACACACGAGCAGTCGTCTACTCCGGACCAACTCCCACAGTTCACAACCAAGGGAATAGAGCACCTTCCTGACATAAACTCCCACATTAACGATAGTATAAAAAATCTCCGTACTTGGTTTCAATCTTTAACAATCAAGTGACTAACATATCACACTTATACAAATTTTCCCGTGGGGTACGCTCCCACGACCTTTTGCCCGGGTAGCAAAGTCCTCACATCCGTACCACCAACCGTACTAATTCTATAAAGCAAAACAAGAATCCGCAGATCAATACACAAAGCCTCTTACACAGAACGCAGTTCTCAAGTGACATTAAAGAAAATGCCAACTTTCAAATTCCTATGCCGGTCACTGTACCTATCATGCGGCTACGCGATAATACAAGTATTCACCATAACCCTTGAACTACTAGTAGAATAAACACTTCATTGGCTAGAAACCTTTCACTTAGCTCATTTCAGAAGGACTAATACAACACGCAACTGAATTCCCAAACCGTAGAAAATACAAACCTCAAGTCGCGATCTAAACCGCCATGACTCTTCCAGAATCCATTTACACAACAAGGTCATTTGAATCAAATGCCTCCCAAATAAATCAAGTTTTGGTGGCTGTCAAGACTGCATGTACAACCACAAACCACATGTATAACTTCATACGCCGAAGGAACTGATCATTGCCACAATCACGCCGGTTCAACCATTACTAACTGACCCAACTGCTTTCAATTTACTCTTGACCTGCCTTGGAAATAATAATAGTTCCATTCAATACATAACGAACTCAATTCGCACTCGTCCCGAGTGACACGAATCACGAGACCACATCATCTCAATACCTATGAATCATCTCATACCCTTCTCAAATGCACAATAGCATCTCCAGTTGGTACACCCATTCTGTAAGACCTTCTGCGAATTCGAAGCTATTTATCCCTTTTCTCTAATACTACACCGCATACCCGATGATAACATAAAAAATTCCAAATCCCGTTCATAATCCACTGCGAAAACTCACTCCTTAACCACATAACAGACCCGAAATCCTTAGCCGCTGCACTTAAATTCTTGAATCCACTAGGACTGTTGTTGAAAGTCACCCACTCTGATCTGGTCCCGAATATAATCAAACTCCAACGTGCTGCTCGCACATGAACACCCTCTCAAAAATAATTGGCTGAATTGTTTTCCTTGTACATCATATCCACAAGAAGCATAAACTCTGGGTCTTCCCAAAACTGCACATGAATTGATAAGGCGAAGTATAGCACATATTTATCAATTTCTTTGCTCGAATTACCCCTGATGTTTTCTTTCCTTAGTCATAATAACTTACTAATCCCTGATAACTAGAAGCCACACAAGCAGGAAACTACGCGATCCAATCGTAGACGGTGGGCTCCCCCACTTAGCTTTAAGCTACAATCACATAAATCTAGAACCCACAAAGATTCCTCCTTCTCAATCACCATGATCTCGCACCGTTAACCCGCCAAATTCTCGAAACCTCCTGTTAAACTTTTCATAAAGCATCTCGAATTATCAGCCACAATTGCCTATTTGACCTCCCGTTGGATAGTAAGTAGAACTCTTCGTAAAAACTTCATCAAAATCACACAACCGCATACCTATCCACAAGAGATAGCCCACCTGTGGAATTCTATACTGACATCTCCCAATGACGCTACATTGCGTACAACTACCACGAAATCAGTAAACCCTCTTGAGCCCGTGCTCATCCACCAGCTTTACAAGTCTGTTCATTCCCCATTGACATCAACTGAAAGTCCGACAATACATTCCAAACTCGAAGTCATGTTGCATCCCAACGATAATCAAGTTTTCACACCTATCTTCATTTACAGCAACTCCTTTCTGCCATATTCGATCTACCTCAGTGCAGTATCCACTATTTCAAATAAGGTACGTAGACCTAGGCACTTTCCACCATGACTCTCAAATCACTCTGAACTTTCTCAAGGCATATGGCTATCCTACCACAGAATCTACATACTACTCCGCCACTCTCAATTTGGTTAAACCATCTTCTTTAAGTAACTGCTCGACCTCTGCTTTTCATACTTGACCTGCTAGTAATTCAACCATCGCGAGATACCTCCCGCC